>JACXGJ010000300.1:70217-142476 GCA_016801105.1 Esox niger
GTAGGCAGGTTCTATGGACTGGGGTTAGCAGGCATGGTGGAGATGTAGGCAGGTTCTATGGACTGGGGTTAGCAGGCATGGTGGAGATGTAGGCAGGCAGGATGAAGGACTGTTTCAGTATTTATTCTATTAAGCACATTCCTCTGTGACCCCTAAACACATGGCACATAAGCATGGAGGCACATTAGGATTTCCATTCTTGATTTGAATTTCCTTCACTTTGTCTCTTTTCACATTTGAAATTTGATAAACACAGCAAACATAAACCAAGGGAACCAAAATGTTTTTGGGTCGAGTCCACAAGGTCTTTGCACCCTTGGCTCCTCTGTGGGTGGCTTCCTGGAACAGGAGAAGCATGTGGGATTTAAATGCACTGAGATCTGATGGCCTTTCCATTGATCATTGAAAGAAAAATCATTTGTTAAACATACAAATAGTCACACTTGTGTTATATGGATTGATTGCATATGCATCTTAAGTATTAACACAACATATAAGAAAGTTTTTCATCTAGCTTTAATATGACGTTAATATGAAGATAACAGCATCTGTTAAATAACTAGAATGTGAATGTAAAGTGGTACATTGTAAAGCTGGTCGTGTCATCTTTTGTCGGATCCAGAACCACAAAGTTTATTGTCCTCTGTGTAGCAAAATCTTCAACATCAAATATTAGAATTCTGTATATCACCACTCTCACAATATTATAGATAGCAAAAATCAAGTAATAGATGAAATATATATATTTTTTATTTGTAAAGAGAACATTAATATCTAGATAATAAATATGTAAAGTAACTTAAGGAGAATACAGAGCAACGTGTGATCACAGTACATTGAGAAGATACAGGGGAGGCACAAAGGCAAGAGCAAACAGTTCCCACAGACAGCTCCCACACACAGTTCCCACAGACAGCTCCCACACACAGTTCCCACAGACAGCTCCCACACACAGTTCCCAAAAACAGCTCCCACACACAGTTCCCACAGACAGCTCCCACACACAGTTCCCACACACAGCTCCCACACACAGTTCCCACAGACAGCTCCCACACACAGTTCCCACTGACAGCTCCCACACACAGTTACCACAGGCAGCTCCCACACACAGTTACCGCAGACAGCTCCCACACACAGCACACAGACAAAGCTCCCACAGACAGTTCCCACAGACAGCTCACACTCTGAAATACAGCTCACACAGCTGCCACAGACACTTCACACACACAGTTCCCAAAGAGAGCTCACACTCAGAAATACAGCTTACACACACAGCTGCCACAGACACCTCACACACACAGTTCCCACAGACAGCTCACACTCAGAAATACAGCTTACACACACAGCTGCCACAGACACCTCACACACACTGTTCCCACAGACACCTCACAGAGGCACATAGTTCACACACACAGTTCCCACAGAAAGCTCACACTCAGATATACAGCTCACACACACAGCTCACACAGACCACAGCCCAAAAGGACAGCGAGCTTTCAGCTTCTTAGATACCCTCTTTACTCACCCGTAAAATCATTTGGGAGTGCTAGTAGCTCAACTAAAAACCACAATCATTTGTGCAACATCAACATATCACTTGAATGGTACTGATGGATGAGACAGACTACGTCACAAAAAAAATCCTCTGTCTCTCAGGAAAACCTGAAAAGGTGGATTATTTTGAAGGTCAATATTATTTTGAAGGTCAATTAATTCTAATCTTCCTTCCTTCACACATGAACTATGACACCAATGTAGATGAAAAAAGTCCAGTTGATCCGAGGTACACAACATGTTCCCCTGACTCACATCATGAGCCATCTGGTCACAAAAATTGACTTCCTATTCCTTGGCTGCTTTTGCCATTGAAAGGCTGGACAAGTCGGTGATGGTAGCCAGCTAAGACAGGCCGATTGTGCTCCGGCACAAACAAAGTTTGACACATTTTCAAAATGTGATGTTGTTCCCTTTTGTGGATGGGGAGTAAAAGGATACACAGTAGACTATACAATTATGCACATATATAATGATGTAATGACTCACATCGCTTCTGTGGTTGTATGTGAACATTCCCAGCATTCAGTGTGTGTGTGACACTGCCTTTGTGGATGGTATCATGGTTTCTGTATACACAACTATCACAAAGAACAAACGTCAGAAGTCCAAAACTATTAAATATGTTTTAAATTCAAATCAATAGCTTTCCAGATGAATATGTAAAGGGTTTAGGCAATTATGAATGTGTGATAGCAAAATGGTTTACAGATACAGGGTCCGCTGTTATACATATAGTTAATTATGGGGGATAAAGTATAAAACAGAAATATACAGAAAGATGTTTCAGCTAAGTAACATGTAGAACAATTATTTATATTAGGAAGCAAATTTATTGAATTATACAGGACAGCATATCATGAGGTTAAATTATGAACATACTTAGAATATAATATTATTAATGATCAATTTCTTTATCAATATGATTAATATGGCGTTTACAAAAAATATTCTTGACAAATGAACATTAGCTATACATATTTGTTAATGTACAAAGTAATTCAATATCCAATTAATATTCCATGAGATAAAAATCACACATTTTACACCCTTTGTCCCTTACAAATTCAAGGGACAGAAGTAATCAACATGCAAACGAGCTAACTAAAGTGTACCTTTATGCTAAAACAAAATACCACAATAGAATTTGAAAACCTCTGATAATGATCATTGTTGACCTATCACCAGCCACATTTACAGTATATATTGATCATATTAAGATGCCTCTGCATTAGGCAAGCGCACACGGATTCTGTGTTTTGCCTGCTTTAGAAGAGTTGCAACACGCTTGTTCTTAATGCCTTTACCATGCACATACTGAGCACAGTGCACGCATCCAATACTCTTAGAACCACACATTGAATCATGGCTCCTGTAATGCAAACCAACTTCCAATAATGATTTCATCTTGTTACTCCACTTACTTTAGGTGCGTACACATCCCCACTGTGTGTGTGTGTGTGTGTTAGTGTTAGTCTGTAAAGAGCATGCGTAAAAAGAAACCTTAAAATGTTTTACCTGTGTGGCATCTAGGTCAACATGCATTGTCAGGACCATATGGAATATGCTGTGTATGTGTGTGAGAGAGAGACAAAGGAGAGAGAATGAGGGAGAGAAAGAGAAAGTTAGTGAGTTTGTTTTGGTTAATCTAGCATGGGAACAGACCTGAAATCGCATGGTCAACATTGTGGAAACAACCATTACATTGTTTAAACTGAACTCTAAAACTAGTGTCATTACTTAAACACTCAGACTTTGTTTACACAAGCCGACAATCTATGTTTATTTTCATGATTTGATCTTCTGATGTGATATGTCAGAATAGTAGCAATCAGGCTGTGTAAACGGTATTATTCAAATAAATTAAAAAAACGAAACGTTACATTTCCTTTTTCAAACATGAGATATATTAATTGTACATTTGGGAAAAGTCAAGAAAATAACAAAAGAAAGTAATTTATTCCCTGTCCTGGAAATACATAATTAAACATATATTCAGTGGCTTGAGGTTGTGCTAACACAGAAAGACCAAATAAATATCTGATAGAGCATCCCATTTTCCTCACTTTACAAACTGCACCAAATATCAAAGAAATGGTATCTGATCTTACACCACATACCCCCCATCCTGACACAATGTGGATTCTCCAAATATGACTATGCTCACACAGGCAGCTTAACAAAGTCATTTTAAATTGGTCTTTAAATGAGTTCTTATTTAGAGCTGTCTCAAAAGACCAATTATTAAATAACTTATCAGAATCAGGTTACCTAAGACATAGCAGCCTACATGAACTCATTTCAGCTTTCTCATATCCAATTGGATGTTTTGGTTTGTTTTTTGTACATGAACTGCAACTTCCTGACCACAATGTCGACAATTAAAAGGTCAGTAACAGGAAATGGTCATTTTGTATTTGTCATACTATAAAGGACATAAGCATGCTAAAGTAGCCTTTTCAGCACTACGTAGCGAGCCCAGTTAACGTGTCTCAAGTAACTGTGGTGCCACACAAAAGTTGATGAGTTACACAAACAGGGACACGTATGTGTTAGATGAATGTTTCATACATCTCAGTGTGCTACACTTTCACAGGCTACAGATCTGACACGGATCATGAAACTGTGGGCACATTGAGAACACAGGCTTTGACAACAGGAGAAGAAATCCAAGTGCATGATTTGGGTGACTGTGCAGCAGACTTGTGTATTAGGTCATTGTAAGACAGAGCTTATGCGACTGAACGCGGTGAGCACATATGACTTATGGGATGACTGGATTTTGCTAATAGCCTTTATGATCACGTACTACATAGTGGTAATCCTGACACCTACGGGTAGGTTTCAGAACTGACAACACTCCTGGACACTACAGGATGCACAGAAGAGTCTCAGAGTTCAGAGTCAGTGGTGTCAATAAATGACTACTCAGCCATTGGAATGATGTTCTTTAAAAGGTGAAGTTAAAGTTTGGTCATTTTCATGTCATGAATCACAGCACTTACATTACAAAGTCCACAACAGTTAACTTTAGAGTATATTTTGGTACATTAGGATGCTTGTTCTGTGCCTCCCCACCAGGTCTCAGTCTTCCTCAATGTTCCAGCCAGACCCTGTGTGGTAATTATAATGGGCGCCGTTATGTCATAGTCCAGGGTCGCATAAACTGTCTTTGTTGACCTTCGTTGAACTTAGAGGATGGGAACTCCCCATATACACGGGTGTAGGCTGAGGAAGGACGTTGAGTACTGCAGAGAGACACACAAATCAGCCACAAGGTTAGGACAGTGGAGCGTCCCACAGCGCCCAAGTCAGGAAGCATTCTCATATCTCTGACCTAAACATGCAGCGTGGCGTCGTTAGCGAACGCTACACTCCAAGGAGGGAACAGATCCGTCCTGATGCTTAGTGGCTGATGAGGACCCAGAGAAGAGCACTGAAGTCATGTGTTCTGCTTTAGAGAGCTGATATGCAGGGTTCCACCATGGCAAAAGCATAAAGAGACACCCACTCTGACTTTAGGTCAGATTGTATTTACATTTTGACATGGAATGCCAGTCCAGGGCAATGGTCAGTTTATACAGTGACATACAGTTGCGCTTAAAAGTTTGCATACCCTTGTAGAATTGGTAATATATGTAAAAAAATTAATTAAAAAAATTGTTAGCAGGCAAAATACATGTCTTATTTCTTATGGGATTCATATTCAAATGTAGGTCATAACAAAATAGCACAATCATAAAACAAAACATTAACTGACCCCTGTTCAAAAGTCTGCATACCCTTAGTTCTTATTACTGTGTATAGCTCCCTTTAGCATCAACGACAGCGTGCAGTCTTTTGTAATAGTTGTCTATGAGGCCCCAAATTCTTGCAGGTGGTATAACTGCCCATTCATCCAAAACAAAATGCCTCCAGTTCATGCAAAGTCTTTGGTTGTCTTGCATGAACCGCACGTTTGAGATCTCCCCAGAGTGGCTGGATGATATTACAGTCAGATGACTGCGATGGCCACTCCAGAACCTCACCTTTTTCTGCTGTAACCTTTAGAGGACCAACTTGGCCTTGTGCTCTGGGTCATTGTTAAGCTGGAAAGTCCAAGAGTGTCCCATGCGCAGCTTTCATGCAGAAGAATGCAAATTGTCTGCCTGTATTTTCTGATAAAACGCTGCCTTCATCTTCCCATCAATTTTCACAACATTTCCTGTGCCTTTACAGCTCATAAACCCACAAAATAACTGTGAGCCAAAACTATGCCTCACAGTAGGGATAGTAATTATTTTCACTATAGGCCTTGTTGACCCCTCTCTAAACATAGTGCTTATGGTTGTGACCATGAAGCTCTATTTTGGTCTCGTCACTCCAAATTACAGTGTGCCAGAAGCAGTGAGGCGTGTCAAGGTATTGTTGGGCATATTGTAACCAGGCTTTATTGTGGCATTGGCGCAGTAAAGACTGCACTAATATTTAAGTATCATTGTATTGGGCTCTTTGATACAACCACACCGTCCATTTCCAGAGCAGCCTGTATTTCTCCTGAGGTTTCCTGTGGGTTTTTCTTTGTATCCTGAACAATTCTTCTGGCAGTTTTGGCTAAAATCTTTCTAGGTCTACCTGATCTTGGCTTGGTATCAAGAGATCCCTGAATTTTCCACTTCTTATTAGGTGATTCAACAGCACTGTGGCATTGGCCTGGCTTTGGATATCTTTTTATATATTTTACCTTGTTACACAGGACTTTTGACAGTAATTTTCTGCTTCCCATGGTTCAGTATCTAGCCTGCTCAGCGCATCCATGTGAGAGCTAACACACTAATTGACTATTTGTACACAGACACTAACTGCAATTTAAAAAGCCACAGGTGTGGGAAATTCACAATTAATTGCCATTTTCACCTGTGTGTGTTTCGTCTTGTGTGTCTGTAACAAGGCCAAACATTCAAAGGTATGTAAACTTTTGATCCTGGCCATTTGGGTGATTTCTGTTATCATTATGATTTAAAAAGGAGTCAAACAACTATGCGATAATAAGTGGCTTCATATGATCACTATCCTTAAACAAAGGAACGTTTTTTGCATGATATTTTCTAAGTCAATGCCGTCATTTCACAATTTCTGCCAGGGTATGCAAACTTATGAGCACGACTGTATAACATCCCTATCTGGAAATTATGGATTCATATGCTTTTAAAATACACATACAGATGTGCAAATAAATAATCATTTCTTTAACTTCCCATTTAGGGTGGGATGTGTAACATTTAGCTTATTTGTATGCGCGTAATGTATAAGTAGATTCACCATCACTGTGATACATTAACTGCACATTAAGTGTTCTCACACCGTGCTGGTGCTCTGCTGTTACCCTCTCATAGGAGTGAATCGTTCCCTTCCCTAGCAACGGCCCAAATATTTCTTGCTGTCTGCGAGGGAAGAGGCGTGTGGGCAAGAGTTGCCCTGCCTCGGGTCGCAGGTCAGCGCCAACGCAGATGCCACGGTCTAGTGCTCTGCGCGGATGGCTCAATTGGAAGGGAGCACAGAGGACAGAGGAGATATGAGGACAGGATGAACAGTGCTCTGTGGGTTGTGATTAAGAACACTTCAGCCCACTCTGAGACTATAGTGGGAGGTCCTTTGTCCCTTATTCTATATCTCTAATTGGCAGGAACTACAAGAGGATAGTCACATAATCCAATAGGATACATGATCACTTATATGTGCATGAAGTCTGTCAGAGGTGCTGTGTCTTATGTTTTAATTATGTCTGGTGGAACAAGGGTGTTTCACTTGTGTTACGTATATAGGTGTAATTGGCTGTGATACTGGGTTGAAAATTACTTAGAAGTAATTACTGACTAGAAAGGATGAATATAATATCTAAATAATTGACTATTACTGATTATGAATGGTCCCTCTGAATTCCCCCTTTAAAAACATTCCCCTGGCTAAAAGGCAATAGTGTAGCCGTGGTGTGCAGTCGTGTTCGTAGCGTAGCCATGGTGTGCAGTCGTGTTCGTAGCGTAGCCGTGGTGTGCAGTTGTATTCGTAGCGTAGCCGTGGTGTGCAGTCATGTTCCTAGCGTAGCCGTGGTGTGCAGTCGTGTTCGTAGCGTACCCATGGTGTGTAGTCGTATTCGTAGCGTAGCCGTGGTGTGCAGTCATGTTCCTAGCGTAGCCGTGGTGTGCAGTCATGTTCCTAGCGTAGCCGTGGTGTGCAGTCATGTTCCTAGCGTAGCCGTGGTGTGCAGTCGTGTTCATAGCGTAGCCTTGGTGTGCAGTCATGTTCGTAGCGTAGCCGTGGTGTGCAGTCGTGTTCATAGCGTACCTATGGTGTGTAGTCGTGTTCATAGCGTAGCCTTGGTGTGCAGTCGTGTTCGTAGCGTACCAATGGTGTGTAGTCATGTTCGTAGCGTAGCTTTGGTGTGCAGTCGTGTTCGTAGCATACCAGTGGTGTGCAGTCGTATTCATAGCGTACCCGTGGTGTGTAGTCGGGATAACATACTGTTGGATGTCCGCTGTCCATGGTGCTCTGAGGAGTGTCCGCGGTTAACAGGCCGTTGGAGGGTAGGAGTTGGGTAAGTCAGTTCAGGCACATAATTTGAGCCGTAGACAGTGGGCACCTGAGCCTTAACCAGTCCCACGTCAAAGCACACAGCCGACACAATGACAGACTCTGTTACAGCCAGTTTACCTGACTGGGGCTACTCACCTAGTCCATACCAATGTTGGTTCTGTCTTGATGTAACTCTCGAGGGGTGATGTATAATACTATCTTGTTGATCCCATATTTACTAATTGTCTGTTGATAGTTCTGAAGAACCACAAAACAAGCGCTTCAGATCATTGTAAGAGTTTATTGTAGTAGACAACGCTTTAATGTTCCCAGTGGTAGCTGACCTACCTCTCTAAAGGCCCAGAAACAGCCTGCTGAGAGATGTCACGCTGAATCTCTCTCCCTCTGGTTCTGATGAACTCCACTGTACTGTGAGATCGGGGCAATTAGCTGTGTTAACTGACGCCTCAGTTAGACCTCTGATCCACATTCTGTTCATATTCAAATATTTAATTCCACTTCATTGGCTTCAATACGGAAAAAAAGTTTTCTATTCACTTGCAGAAAATGTTCCGTAATGCGAGGAGATGACATAAAAGCTGGCTGTTCAATTCTAATGTAAATGCACTCACTAGCCTCATCTCATTTCCTCCTCACCACTCAGCTTCCGTGAGCGGTGATTAAATGAGTCACAGTAAAAAATGCGTTTCAAGCACTATCTTTGTTCAGAGCGGCCGAGTGCTTCGGGGATCAGATGGGCTCTGATCATTGCAGCGCAGCACAGAGGTCAATGTTCACTTCAGGAAAGAGGAAGACATTACGTCTCATTACGGCCCTGCCGTTCGACAAGACCATGGCCCCACTCCACCGGGCTCATACAAACCGGCTCAGAGCTGCTGCAGCCCGACCAACCACTTCCACTGTCTGCATGGACACAGGAGCCTGAGACGCACCTAGGTGGAGGTTCTGCCCGCCAGGCGCAACGAGTGAAAGCTAAATGTAAAAGGAACAGGGCTTATTAGGAAGAGAAACTGTCTGACTTCACACTGTGGTGGTTTGGTCATTTGGGAATGTCCCATAATGGCTGGCGGCTGAGTGTTTAAATGGGATTCTGTTGGCGATCATGTCATTTCACATAATGTTGGATGGTATAAGACCTGGTTTGAGCTGACAACCGATTCCCTCGTGGTTTTGTGGGTGAGGCTGTGTTTTTGTATCGCTCTCTCGCTCCAAAACATTAGTCACAGACCCGTTATCATCATACCCAGCCTGGCACAGACCTGTTGACACTGCACACACAGCCTGGCACAGACCCAGCCTGGCACAAACCCCTTGTCACTACACACAGGGGAGGGGAGAGCAGGGGAGGGGAGGACAGGGGAGGGGAGAGCAGGGGAGGGGAGGACAGGGGGAAGGGCGAGCAGGGGGGAATTGGAGGACAGGTGAAGGCATGGGAGGACAGGATAGGGGAGCGGAGGACAGGTGAAAGGAGGGGAGGGGAGGTGAGGAGAGGACAAGGTAGGGAAGGGGAGGACAGAGTAGGGAATGGGATGACAGGTGAGGGGAGGTGAGGGGTGGAGAGGGGTGGAGAGGGTAGGGAAGGGGAGGACAGGTGAGGGGAGGTGAGGGGAGGTGAGGGGTGGAGAGGGTAGGGAACGGGAGGACAGGTGAGGGGAGGTGTGGTCATGGTAGGGAAGGAGAGGACAGGGGAGGACAGATGAGGGAAGAACAGGAGAGGGAAGGGGAGGTCAGGGGAGGGAAAGGGAGGACAGGTGAGGGGAGGTCAGGGGAGGGGAGGTGAGGGCGGGACACTGGAGGACAGGACCATAATGGAGAATGGTAGAGCAGGGGTGCAGTGATTCCATAACCCTGGGTAGTGGAGACAGTACCAACCCCCAAGACCCCATAATCCCCCATCTGTCACACCTCGCTCCACTGCCAACCACGGTGGGAGGCGCAGACTGCTGTAGGTGTTCTGTTATTAATCTAACAAGGTTAGTCTCATTGAGGTATAAATAGATGTTTCAAGAGCGCCCCGGACCAAGACCGCATCAACGCATCTGTTTCAGACAAACAGGGACACCACATCGACCAGACAAAGGTGTGCGTCGTGGTGGTTGCCAAGTTACAGTTACAGCAGAAGGGATCGAAGATCTCTCAAGACGACCTCTCTGTGATCCCTTCAGTTCGAATGCATGAAGAGGACTCACTCATCAGTGTAACTTGATGTCTACTGGCTGAACTCGCTGGCCCGATTCATTACGAATGGACAGGACACATCCGCACACTGTTATGTTTCTCACTATGAAAAAAGAACTGTGAAAATACAAGGGTTGACTTTCTCATGTCTAGTCTCAGCAGAACCTATTCTTCACACTACAGGTCAGCCAAGGCCTGTGGTCTCACTATCGTACTCCTTTAACCCTCAACACAGAGCTTCAGCTGTAAAATCATAGGTGGACATCAGACAGTTAAACACGGGTAGATTGAATTGGGAGAAAAGGAGGAGCCTGGAAGGTTCGGCTGGAAGGTTCGGCTGGAAGGTTCGGCTGTGTGCTTGTAAGCGGTGGGTCTTAGAAGGCACAGGCACAAACCACTGCTACCACCACTATGTTGCCGATAGTTGCAATCACGGCTACCCAAAGCCAGATGGCGTCACTGGAGTACTTGCCCTCTTCTTCGGCCTCGGACGGCCGGGAGAAGTTGGCGTTGAGGTTGGAAGTGGAGGTCTGGAGGGAGGTGTTGCCATTGTAGGGGGAATCCATGAAGGCCCCGCTCACAGCTGGGAAATGCTAAGAAACATTGGGAGACAAAGGGAGGTGAGACAAAGCCTGGGATAAAGGCCAGCGGAACTGCATTCCAGACATACGAGTTGCTCGTAAATAGCATCTGATGGGTTACCTGAGGTATCAAAAGATTGATGGAATGGTTTGTTATGCCGTGCTGAACAGTGTGCTTTGAAAGGCGTATCAGGGAAGGAGCGAGAGGGAGACGAGGAACAGAACAGGACCAGACAGACATCGTTGATGCTTAGGAGCATCTCATCGTCCTTGTGCCTGATCTGAACGGAAATGCCCACAGTGATGTGAGGGGCAGATGGGGAAAATTTGGAACATTCCAGAGCATCTGGTTAGTCACTGTGCTGTTCCTACCCTGTGTCCTAATCTGACAATCCCAGCTGCATGACCTATTATACAACAAAAGGCACGGCAGCCATTAAGCCATTCTCTCCCCGTCTCCCGTGGGGATCACGCATGTTTGTTTGGAAGATGTCCTCAGATATGTCACACAACGGCGGTCACAATGAATTATTGTACCGTGACCGTTTTAAGGTGCAGAATATGAAATCATTGGGAATTCGTGACTAAAGTATGGCACTGCGAGAGCTGGGACTTTGTCGTTGGGATTCGTGTGCATCGGGCGTAACTTAAATAATTCACCAGATCAGAGAGCTTCTGCTGAGTATGCACATTCAGGAGTTTCCACTGTCTACTTATGTTGTTTTCCAACTCACCTGTCTTCATATAACCCGGCTTAAAAAAACGCACATCCATTCATTAATCGGCCCACCCAGCACCAGCGAACAGCTGGACCAGCCAGACGGGACACCCAGCTTGCCCGTGACAGATCAAACATTTCACTGTTCCTAGTCCCTGCGCCTCATTGCCTTCCAGTCTCCATGAGAACAGGCTCGATCAATCAGAAAGGGGACACATTCATCGCCCTCTCCTCACCGTCTGCCCCTGACACAAGGAGCAAGGGGTGGCGCACACCAGAAGTTACCATCGGCCTCCACCACACCTCTAGTCAGGAAGTGATCAGGGAAAACGAAACATCCATCAAAGTTTAGATTTAATTGCGAGATTCTTGGACGCCACATACAACCGCTTGACTGCTTCACCAAGTAAATAACGTTTTACTGTACTGTTTTGTACCCCTTGTAAATTATAGAACAGAATATATTTTATCTCTGTCGTTCAAATGCACTTGGTTCCTCATTGGTCTAAAAACTCATGTGACCTCCATAGCGACTGATAACACTTGGACCGGTTTCTGTCAATGGGCACGATTTTCAAGCTACTGTGAATGAACTGAGGAACAGGCCCACTGATGCAATCAGACAAATGAGGCAGAAGATCTCTTTGATTGGCTCACAACTAACTCTCCTGGTCCCAATGTAGAACTCATTTAAATAGACAGAGGTAATCAGCAAAATAACACTTGAGATTCATCGATAGCGATCACTGGTCAGAGTTGTAACTATTACAGCCTTAAAGGCAAGAGGAAAGAAACCTGTGTTTCTGGTCCTAACATGAGAGGAGATCTCAGCTAAACAACCACGCATTTGATAAAGTCATCTATGTCAGTTTGTTATTATGGCTGCGAGCAGCACATACTGTAGGGTGTATGAACCCCTCAAGGCTGCCAGAGAGGAATTATGTCATTACAGGGAGGATAACTGTTGAACAATACCACAACAATACCACCCTGGGGCACGATCAGCACACACAGACACACACACACACACAGACACACACACACAGACACACACACACAGACACACACAGACACACACAGACACACACAGTACATTAAATTGACAGCTGTTTTGCTTGCTCGGATGCTTTTTCTGGAAAGGTTCAGACTCTTTCAAATGTAAGGAAGTTGGGGATTGCATAAACATCAGGCAGCAGGAAAAGTTGCAGGGGATGAGGCAGCATTTGCCACAAAACTATACAATTTGAAGAAGTCACAAATTAATTGACAAAAGTTATTTTTTAACCAGTTTTCCTCATTCAGGGTGCTGCTGCAGGTCCTATGCTCCTCTTGTCCAATTACATTTAACATTTATCATTTTTCAGTAAATCAAATAAATATATATTATGATAAAAAAAACGTTTCAAACAAAAGAATGATGTCATTCCTTATAAAATACGGTGTTTCACCTGGTTCGGTTACCAGATCAGTGATATCTACAGACCCCAGAATTCTATTCTTCACCAAAACAGCTAAGAATCAGTGTTGATATCTCTGACAGTTTACTTTCAGACGCTGAAATTGTTTTGGATGAACCTGTGAAGGAACTACTTTTTAAGAGTTTTGTTTGACCACAGATGAATGGTTATGACCATGCCATATTAAAAGATAAGACAATTTTTTTCAATTAAATTAGGCTTCACACCAATAGAATTAAAACATCATCCATATCTTGTTTTTGCCTGACTTGTTGTTTGTTCAAGAATGGTCCTTCTAATTTCATTTTTAGCTGTTTGTTATAAAAAACTATTTGAATCCAAACAAAAAAATTAACTTGCAGGCACATGCACAGATAGGTCACGAGGGGAAAAAAATTGAGACAGATGACTGTTCACTCTGATGATTACAATAATGAGCAGTCAGCCAGATAACATCTCTGTCACCTCACCAATTACCAGCAAAGATAAAGGAGACTAATACTCAAACCCTGGGACTCTGAGTCTAAAGGAACACACTAAACAAGGCCATATATTATGGGAGATAAAATCCAAGGCTATATCTAATATGGATTGGACGATAAACCAAATGGAATATCCAGATCGTTCAGATATCATCTTGTGAGATACTGTAGATTATAAAATAGCAACTCACACACTAACACACCCAAGGGCAGTGAGAAAGATGATAGTATGTACCATATAAGGTATTATAAACGTCATGGTTATTCATGCATGCCTAGTAGCATTTACATTTGACATGACATTTTAGTCATTCAGCAGATGTGCTTATACGGGACAACTTACAGTAGAAAATGCACACATACTAACAGATTCTTGCAGAGATTCATAAACTGTTTGCATTAAAAAATTGTGCAGCCTGAAATTATTTCTTATTACAATGACAGCAAAGAAGAAAACTATGTGAAGCGACTTGAAGGAAAACTTTAGATCTACATAAATCTCTAAATATGTATATTTAATTTAATCTAAGTTCCAAGAAATGAAATGAAGGCCTGTGAATATACTGGAAAGCTTTTCATTTCCCTTCATGTTTTCCTAATCAAAGACAGCCTGAAAACAATCCATCAACAACTTAATCTCCTCCAACAACTATATCTTCAACTATAGATATATCTACAACCACATCTACAACATAACAACTCTTGAATGTCTTCGGTTCATAAAGTCACGGTTCTAATTACTCCGGTCACACGACCGTCCATCTGAAACACCTATCTATCTGGAACATTCCACCTTGCAAACCAATTATCAGTTTAGAAGACACTGGTATAGGAGTGATGACAAACTCCATCCTACTGGAACAGGGCTCTCCTTCCCAAACAACATGTTGCACAACTGTTAAGCTGCATTTTGACAAGTTTGGTGGTGATCTGTATGAGACAGGGTGAGGTCACTTTTAGACAAGGTTTGATCTCTTTTTGAGATCAGTTTTGTTTTAGGAAGAGCGTGGACATTTCAGTGGGGTGACCAAGCAACCGCAGTCTACGTTTTAGACATTGGGAAATGTGAAAAAATTCTCAGGACTGGAATAAATCCAAACCACATTGCACTATTTATACAGTAGCTTACTTCTCAAAATGGCTCACAAACTGGTCTTATGTACTGTATAAAAACCTCCAACAAATACTAGCTTGTTATCCCACCTGACCTCACAGGTACTACTAAACTTCAAAATTAAATGTGTGCTGTCAATGAATGAAAATTGTAAAAAATAAATACAAGTAAGGAATAATAAATTCACAGCATAAATATAGCTGTGGCTGGTTTGTGTGAATCACAGCCTTGCTTTTAAAGTTCAGCACACAATCTCTGTCAAATTATTTATTTACTACATCTTAGTTTTCACAGCGGGGAGATGACTGACAGGAAAAGGAATGTTGTCAACGCAGCAATGTTTTTTAGTTGTACTTAAAACATTAAAACCACCATGTAAAGTCATGAGAGTCAAGATTTTAGGCTACCAGCGTAGAGGACTAGAACCCTACATTATAGAAAAAACTTGCTTTGCACACCAGTTCTCATGCAAGTTCAAGAGTAGTAACCTACTGTAAACAAGCTGCTCTTACAACACACAGTAAAATAATTATTTCCCTAACTGGCTTCGCTCGGAGAGAGGTAGGGATTCAGTAATAAGCATAAAAAATCATAATAATTCTTAACACAGCCAGAGTCAGCAGTCAGGAAGATGTGGGAGAAAGTTGAGATTCAAGTAACTTTGGAATGTCAGAGTTCAAGACTGCTGACAGAGACAAAGTCCAGAAACACATGAGCGCATACACAATTCAGAGGACACAAACTACCTATCCTGTGAAAGTCATACACCCCCATGTCAGCCAAACAAACAAACAACAAAGTGGCGAAATAAGGATGTAGTGGGTAAAGACAGGATGTAGCGAGACAGAGAGGGTGTAGCGGGGACAGAGAGGATGTAGCGGGGTCAGAGTTGACCCAGGGAGAAGGGTGACAGGGACAACACATACCAGGGAAGGACACACTGGGAAAAAGAAGTACCTACTGTAAGTAAGCTGTTTCAGGTGTACTTCTTTTCCTCGTGTTGTGTCAGCGAAGGTCTGTGCTGTGTGGGCTGTTTCATCACAGAGACGGGGATTTAAAAGAAGAGCTCTACTCAGACAGCACTGAGCGGCAATTGGACCAGAGACTAAGTCGTGACCGTGAGTGTCTGAAGAGGGAGGAGCAGAGGAAGCGGGGCAACGGGATGACTCTGTAATTTGACAATGGGCTTTCGGCGCACAGATTAGGGTCAAACCATATCTACAGATGTTGGTGCTTAAAGCTAACTTTCTGGGAAATCTAAACACCGAACAATATCCACCTGGTCATGTCCCCAACACTGGATCTGGGAGGCCTGCAGACTAACACACTTCAGTAGCATTATCCTACACGCCTCCCTTAACAAATCTTATTGTAGGAATCCTCGTAAACAGAGTTGAAAAGATGGACACCTGACGTGCACAATGGCAATCCCAGCGTAGATGTCTTGTGGTGTATAGTCATCGGATATAGTCATCACATTTTAGGTGTGATGACTATATCCGATGTGAAGAAGTGAAAAGGTGGGATATCAGGCCTTGAAGTAGTAGTAGAAGTAGCAGTATAATCTACAGAACAGAATGATGGAATCTTACTAATAGAGCCTGTGTAATCTTGCATCAGTCTCAAAGCCAACATCAGAAGTGAATGATCAGGAATCAGAGGAAAAATGGAGCTCATCTTGGATGAGATATGAGCTCAACCTAATACTTAGTTGATCACCCAAGGGGACGATCACGCCAAGCAAAAAAGTTCACATTGGTGTCACATTGGTGTTCTGAATGTGCAGGTAGTCAATTGGCAAGGTTGGACAGCAATCCATTTTCGGTTAAGTTTCCAAATCGATGTTCTTGCACAGATATTAGCATTTTTACAACATTACATTGAAATCCTTCAAATTATTGAAACATTTAATGTCAAGTTCAACAAGTTGACTTGGACATAGTGGGTCAAAACTCTTATTATATGTACAAGGGAAATAACTCAAAGGATGGTTTGCTGTTAAAACTTGTCCAATATCTATTTACAGGGGAAAGAAACCAATATGCATCCTATTAGAACAAGCTCTCATTAATACAGATGTTGGCCATCAAAGGCCCATGGGCTGAACCCGCCCGACGAGGCAATTCCATCTAACCCATAGTAAGTAATAAAATAGTTCTGAGGGGAAGTAAAACATAACCCATCAGCCCATTCGTATACTTCTACAAATTAATTATTTAGATATTATAATGGACCTATCGTATAAACGTTTCAATTACAACTCTGGCTGGGAAATCATTAATGATTAACAAATTACAAAACAAACGTGGCCCTCCATTTACTTTCAACATCCTAATGTGGCCCCTGAGCCAAAAGGTTTACCCTCCCCTGCATTAATATGAATGACATACGTTGTCAAAAAAAGTATAACAATATTTATCTTCATCTGCTTATCTGGTATCAGTTCGCGGGGGCAGCAGCTCCAGCAGGGGACCCCAAACTTCCCTATAGCATGAAAATATTCAATGTATTAATTATGTAACGGCCTTGTCTTTAAAAAAAAGAAATCTAATCTATGAGTAATGTCACATTGTCAACATCACCACAAGTACTTCGGCCACTCGTACATTCATGACAGAACTGGTGTTAAAAATACACAGACAACCACATAATGAATAGACCTACTTCGCGGCAGTACATAGAAAGCCTCTTTACCAGACCCAACATTTTACAGTGCAATTAGCAATCTCTTAAGTGCTGTTGAGTGAAAGAAATGTCACTCCCTTGTAAGCTTGCTTCCATGGCCCCATTCTAAACAGGATGGAGAAAATCTGCTGAGCAGAGAAAGCAGATGTTACTCCCCTCCGTCTGAGCGCTTCACATTTTTAAGATTGCATTGTTTGCCCCAGTTTACTAGTACACCTAGTAAACTAGTCATTGAGGGTGTCCAGGGATTTATACTTTTAAAGGTAAGAGTTCAGTAACAGAAAATGCATGTGCCTACAATGGAATGCATTGGACATCTACCTTTCAAAGGTTTGGGGTCGTTTAGAAATGTCCTTGTTTTAAAAAAATAAAATAAGAATGTTGTCCGATAAAATAACACAAAATTGTTCAGAAATACAGTGTAGATATTGTTAATGTTGTATATATGACTGTTGTTGCTGGAAACTTCTGAGTGTTAATGGAATATAGGAGTACAGAGACCAATTATCAGCAACCATCACTCCTGTGCTCTGATGTCACTACGTGTTTGCTAATCCGAGGTTATCATTTTGAAAGGCTAATTGATCGAAAAAACTTTTTTCGGTTATGTTAACACATCTGAAAACTGTTGTGCTGATGAATGAAGCAATTGAATGACTAGTTTAGGATCTTTAGCATTAGCGTTCATGGGTTTGGTTACAGAAAACTGTAGATTTTGTGCGACGATGTATACAGCTCCCTTCACAGAGCAGTGCAAAATGGCTCTAACCAGAATAGAAAGAGCAGTGGGAGTCCCTGGTGTACAACTGAGCATGAGGACAAATACATTAGAGTGTCTAGTGTGAGAAACAGACATCTCCAGTCCTCAGCTGCCAGCTTCATTAAGTAGTATCCGCAAAACTCCAGTCAACATCAACAGTGAAGCTGCGACTCCAGAAGGCTGGCCTTCTAGACAGTCCTTCTTCCTCTGTCTTCTATCCGATCTTTATCTTTTCTTTCATTGGCTCGTCTGGGATATGGCTTCTTCCATGCAACTCTGCAAACCGGAGCATTTGACAGGTAGTCCGCATCCCGAAGTGGAGCCTAATCTTTCAGGGGCCCTGTCTCAAATTTCATTCCAGAACAATGATTGACAAAAACAACCTGAGGGTGGAAAAAAGCATGTGTGTTCTCTTTTATTAAAGGGCCTGTGACCCGTTGAAAGGAAATGCTACTCTTAACATGACAACTGGCTGGATTTGACCTGGAGCAAGGGGGGGTGGGGGGCACAGTGCTCACTGACCCATACTGCCATAAAATCTACAAACCCACAGTGCTATAGAGTAGACTGTTAATGTGATCCTGTACACTTGTGCACACACACGCAAACACACACCCTCACACACACCCTCACACACACACACACACACGTGGTCTTTCCACTCACTTTGATCATGTGTGTCAGCACTATTAAGCTTTACTAGACACTTCTTCTGCATGGGAAACCTGGCGAGCTGTGAGAGAAAGACCACTGCATAAAACATATGTCTGTATGTTTCGTCGGTGGGTGATGTGGCCGGAACAGTCTTTGTGGTCTCACCCGGTTCCTCTGTTATGGAACACTACAACATTGGACGACATTTGACACATGACAATACATCTTAAAATGAAGTCCAAAATGTAGTGTCTACGAGTGCCGTTTTCCCGCCAAAACAATCATGTTACTGCACCCAACCGCTCACAGAGACCATATTCGGGTTTCTGTTCCAATTGTGCAATCATAGGTTACGTATGACAGGCGGCTGTACCATCAGATGGTGTGTAGTCATGGTGACTCCCCTATACAATACCATGGCAGACCTCGTTGCTTATTAGTGTGTATGGAAACGTTCTGTCCGCGGGCATAAACCGTGGGCATAAGATTCCCTAATGCACCCACACATCTGTCCATGGCCAAAATAGCTCCTAAATCCTCCATCTCTTCTCTCTTCCTGAGCACTGTGTCCATTATTTCAGATTAGCGGCTGAGAGTATCCGGCCAATCCCTGTCTTTCGTGAGGGAGTTAACAGTACAGGGTTTGGGTTACCACGGGCGTGTCATCTCCTCAAAACAGGCTCGGTGGTTACATAAATCGCTTCTCTGTGTTACCTTGGATTAACTGGACAGGTTAGCCATTGGTTTGATCCTAAAGAGACTGGATTGGTCAAACCTGACTGAGCCAGTGCCTGGGGGTTGAGATGATATTACACTTCACTAGGAAAGGCACTCTTAGCATTTCATATAACTGTTGTCAATTACAGTAAAGGGGTGAAAATAAATTCAAAATGTGAGTTGCTATTTTATAATCTAAACAAAATCTATTTTGTTTCTTCACTACAAACTCTTTAAAGACATTAATGGCCAGATTTTTTTATCCCCCCAAACGTGGCAATACCCAATTCTCATTTTATGTTTTTTTTTGTCAAATAAGTTCTACACTTTTCCTTTTATTTAATTAAATTGGAATTATCTTCCAGACATCTAAGACAAAATCACGTTGAATACAATTAACTCGCTGATGGAACTTATTCTACAATGACTCAGATTTGTATGCCTATGTTAAAAAGACGACATCTCAATTACACCCACTTGGTGTCCCGGATCTAAACGAGTCTCTGATTGGAAGGTTGCCATCAAAAATCTGTCCAGAGATGAGGTTCAGAGATCAGTTTTAAGGGGTCTACATCTAGTCATTTCTGCTGTTAATGTAGACACTAAACAGTAATACAGGGATAAATAAGGATACATCCTCTGGGAGTTGAATAATCTTGTAAGCCTACCCCCTGATAATGAAGTGTAATGACGTACTAAAATGTGCAGGGTTAAGGTCAAATTAGCATAACAGCAGTTCAACATTTTTATACAACCCTTCTCAGGTACAATGTGACGCATTTCGTTCCATAATTAATGCTTCTTCATCCCTCTCTACACCCAAACTCTCTCAATGTGCCACATCTATATGTCCACAGAGCACACAGTAATTCTGGGTCGGAAAGAGCATGGTAAACAGCGAGGTCTGGTCCAAGGCATGTAAGCCTCACTGATTCAGCCCATCCATCTGCTGTGATGGCCAGAGGACAAAGGACCGAGGACAGATGAAGCTGAGCAGAAGTTCACAAAAACCCACCATATATACTGACACACACACACACACACACACACACACACACACACACACACTCCTCCTCACCATCTCTTCCTTATTAAGGTCTTTCTACATCACATTCTTTCCACTTTCACTAACCGGCTCACCTGGTATATGGGCCCACACGCACAAACACGCACATACCTACCCACACGTACATTCAGAGGCCGACCGTGGGGCAGTGACTGACAATCTCCTGAGAGGGGATGACCTAGTACATCTAAAGTGCACTTCAGAGGAGGTCACTGTTGACTACCATGTGTTCTGACTGTAAGAGGTGGTAGCGTCACGGAACTCTATGTTGCTCTATATCAGCGGTTCTTAGAGTACTAGGACCTCTGGGGCTTCCTGGAAAATCAACAGGGGATAGTTAGGAGGACTCATGAGATCATACATTTACTGGTAACATGGACTCCAGGATTAGTCTGGGCAGAATAAAATGCTGTTGGTGGTACAGTTGCAGAACCACTGCTCTATAAGAACATCTGCTAAATAAAGGTTGGGAATCACTGCTCTATAAGACCATCTGCTAAATAAAGGTTGGGAATCACTGCTCTATAAGACCATCTGCTAAATAAAGGTTGGGAATCATCACTGCTGTATGAAACCGACCACTAAATAAAGGTTGGGAATCACTGCTCTATAGGACTGTCTGCTAAATAAATGTTGGGAATCACTGCTCAATAAGACCGTCTGCTTAATAAATGTTGGGAATCACTGCTCTGTAAGACCGTCTGCTTAATAAATGTTGGGAATCACTGCTCTGTAAGACCGTCTGCTTAATAAATGTTGGGAATCACTGCTCTGTAAGACCGTCTGCTTAATAAATGTTGGGAATCACTGCTCTGTAAGACTGTTTGTTTAATAAATGTTGGGAATCACTGCTGTATAAGACCATCTGCTAAAACAAGGTTGGGAATCACTGCTCTATGAAACCGACTACTAAATAAAGGTTGGGAATCACTGGGTATGAGACCGTCTGATATATTACATCAATGTAAAGGATCTCTGTAGTCTCACAGACACTATGGGGAAAGTATCTAGTGTAACAATACATCTAATTTCTATCAATTCTAAGCACAATGTGTCATTACAAAATGTTCCAATGTAGAACCATTAAGCAGTTTAATATTCAATTTTAAGGATAGTTCCATAGCATAGAGAAGAACCAACTACACAAAATGGGTTTATAATGTGTCTTTTACATTTAGCAGTAATTGGGTGTCTTCTGTTAAACACTGGTTTTATAACAGCTTGGCTGCAGAGCAGATGCTCCAAACATGAGGTCCATGTCCTACATAAAGTATCTAATTAACACCCCACCACTTTATAAACATTATAAACTGTCCAAATAAAGATACGTTGATTAACTTATCACCCGCTGTCATCGAAATGTCATTATTATTTCCAGTTTGATGTTAAAGTGCAGTGGTTGTTTTCAAACCATATATATAGGCCTACCCAACAAATATATAAACATGCAACCATCGCAAAATAATTTTACTAAATTACAGTTAATTTGAGGAAATAAATCGAACCTAATTTCATTAGGCCCTTATACATCGATTTCGAAAAAGACAAATTACTTATTGTGGAAAACATCTGTGATCTTTTTTTCCCCCATCTTACAAAACCTGCGATCAACACTGTACAAGCTACGTTTGTTTTTCGTAAATACTTTTTTATATATTTATTTTAACTAAAGAAGGCCGTCTGACGTTGAGAAACAAAGATGTGGGCAAGGAACATTCTGTGAACTATGAGATGCCTCTCGTGGGTGAAACTCTCGGGTAATTGCTGAAAATATAATTTCGAGGACGAGTTGACAGGGATACAAGTGATTAGAGCAAATTGCTAAAATGATATGTCCAATTGCTTTCATAAAATTAATGAGCGCGCTGGGAACGCTTCAGACATGAACTTAGTGCGGAAATGTTGTTTCTACGTGTCTGCGTCTGGTAAGACGAACAACCTTGTCAGATAGAGGCTATTAAAACCTAGAAGCAGTAGGCTTGTTAATTAGTAGTAGTATTTCTTTTTTTGAAGAAACGGATACAATACCCTACATGAAAACGTTTGCCGGCGTTGATGACTTCCCCACATTCATTATCCAATAATAAGAAACAACCTCTGTCTGAACCAAAACGATCCCCAGGTCGCACCTGCTGCACGACCACGCGCATGCTGTCAGTCACCTGTCTTCCAAAATTATCTTCACCTGTCCTGAAGTGACATACAGCAGGCTGTTGCACCCCCGATTCTACGACGTGTTTTTAATAAACGGCCTATTCCAACAAATGTTCACTTCCCCACCTAAATTCGAGCAGGCTTGTTTGCAAATACAGCTTGCTGTAATTTAACTGACGTGAGCAGAAAGGTTTACTTACCTGCGCTGCCATCAAGGATAACTCCATCATTAGGTTACCAGGGTTTCGTTAGTTAGCAGCCAGACAGTTAGGAAATATTAAATACACTAACTGCAGATTTGTGGTATCACTGCATAAAGGAATGCTTTTTCTTCAGTGTGCTCTCCTCAGTAATGCACACTACGCTTCGAATGCTCTGCGCGCTCTTGATTCGTTTCAGTTTAAACGCACTTCATGAAAGAGCCTTTCCCCCCTCTACCAGAGTAGGCAAAATTTCTCCTGCAGGCGTGCAAGGCAACCTTGCAAAATTATTGATGCAAGTTCGCCTTTGACAGTTAAACTCTTTGACACTTTTGCCCATCGCATCCCTTTGCTCTTTTCCTTTTAGATGTTTTGAGGGAGGAACATTCTATTTGCGATGGATACATGCATAATGTATTTGTGTTTGAGGTTATTGACATGAAATAGGCAAGCTCTGTCACTGGGAAGGCTGTAAGACTTTTTTTTTTGGTGTTGTTTTCTTTTTTTCTTCCCTTAATATATGAGTTGCCGAACCAACATTAATAAGCTTCTTCGAAAATGTATCTGATACGTGGTTTAATGTGATAGACAAATCGGTTAAATATTTAACAGAATGGGTTGTTACAACTAAAACGGCTTGTCAGTAGGACTAGGACAGCACCGTTTTTTCTGGACAATGAAAGTTCAACACAACAGAGCATGAGAGATAATAATGCTGGCTATAGGCATGTGAGAACGTTTTTTAGCCTAGGCCAAAAATGCTGCCTAAAATTAAAAAGGTTTTAACAATTTAATGGTTCAGTAGTTTCAGAAAGTTGACTGCCTCTGCACAGATTGTAGTGGATACGTTGAAGTTGATAAGTTAACTTGAAAGGAACTGGGATTTGATTCATTGACACAGAATATTGATAGTGCTCAGCGTTTTACTGAGGAGATCGCAAAATGACCAAGCCTGGTCATGCTCTGGCATGCCCATGTGTGGTGCTTGCAATTGTGGTTGTTGTTCTGGGAATGTTATGTCCTTCAGCGCAGAACGGCTTAGCAAGTCGGCGACCGCATGTCTCAATCTTTGACTCTACCGAACCCACTATTATGTTGCAGCACAGAGGTTTATAACAAGATTATAATCGCAAATGTAACATCATATAGCTGGGAAGGGATGAAAATAGTTTAACAAAGAAAAAGGAAAATTACTAGGTTTCAGAATGTTTTCATTCAATGTTTTTTATCTATACAGCCCTGGGGTGAGTTGCTGCACAGCAAACAATGGGAATGTATTGGCCCTCCCTTGTATGGGAAAGATTAAGGATCTCCTCACTGGCCCCCATCAACATTAGTTTACATTTAGTTTATTTCAAACAGCATTCCTTGTGCAATCATGGACCTATGTATATGCCCACTGGGCAATAACTGATTGAATTAACCTTGTTTTCAAGGCGATCTATGCTGTGCTGTATAGAGTATAAATCAATGTTTATTTCTCTTATACATACAGTGTTTATTTGTTGCCAATTTCTAATTTTTCACATGTATGTATTTGTTGGACATTCCTCTGGCCAGGTTGTCATGAAGTTGACAATTGGTTCTCTACTAACTTCATTTTGAAATGGTGCACAATGGTGCTGTTGTTTCCAGGTGCTAGGAGCACAACATAGAGACCTTGAAAGAGCACTGCTAGAGAACAGAAAATACCGCTAGAGAACTGAGAGTCCAGATCATTGAGTAATGAACTAGTTGGCCAGGTGGAAATGTTTTACAACTTAACTGTTCATTGAAGATGTTTGAATACAACACAAGAAGTTATAATTGTTTACTGAGTGGTCCTTTGGACAATCCACATGCTTTGAGATCATCTGAAGTCGCAATGGTTAAAATCTGTTGACTTTCTCACATGGGAGATGATGTCATATTAGCTTCTGTTTTTAATAGCACCGTGTGTTTGTTGTAAAACATTTTTTGCTTTACTCTTTGTGTGATGCTGGTGAATCTGTCAACATTAGACTTTCATATTGCATTGCAAAGAACCCAATGTTTGCCGTGTATTATAAGCGTAAATGGTTCTGGAACTCATGAAAACACACACACACACACACACACACACACACACACACACACACACACACACATACAGCTCCGGAAAAAATAAGAGACCACTGCATCTGAATAATGACTAACAGGTAACCAACACAGGTAAATCTGTTCATGTATGTTTCTCTGAATCAGAGCATCTGCTTAAAGACTAGCCAGACCCTGCTTGATGACATCAAAAGTATGTCTGATGCTACAGCACTGTCTTGAAGACCTGACACAAGAAAAAGGCAAAAAGCACAGGGTGAGGCAGTTGGCAGGTTCTATTTCACAAATATATATTGTCACTGCTTGTCAACAATGTTAACATGGTAAAGAGACTGTTTCATTGCTGGTCACCATTGCAAAAACATTGAATACCAGTATCCTCATAACAAACAATCAAGGAGATTCTTTCCAAAGTCCCACAAAACCAGATGCCTCAGGCCTCCAGTAGGCATCTATTTTGATGTGTTTTTACAGCTTTTGTGAATGAATAGCATTGATTGCTGGGGTATGTAAAGGCTTGTTTTTCTCATTAGCCCTTTCGAGTCAAGGCCTACACACAGCTATTGGCAATGTTCATCAGCTAGGCTGTACAGTATATGACTGGCCTTGTTTTAATGATTCCAGCTTCAGCCCTTCATATCACTACATGTGTTTTAGGATTTGCTGAATTTGTATGCAAGATGTTGTGGTTTTAACGTTAAATAACCTTTGCATTGCAGTAATGAAAACATTGCATGGCATTCATCGGTGGCTTTCTAATTTCAGCAATAGATGTTTGGAATTAGTTTTCATTTCAAAGCATGAAGAAGTATTATTTCCAAAGAAATATTATTCCATTTGCCTCCAAGGGCTGTTTGGTTTCTCAACACGACTCACTTTAACCTTTGTGTGTATAATAACAGTTTTCTGAATAAGGTGCCTGGGACACTTTCAGAAACACGTGTGTGTGCGCATATACAGCTCTGGAAAAAATTAAGGTATCACTGATCCTCCACCAGATTTCACAGTGGGTGCGAAACACAGTGGCTTGTAGACCACTCCAGGTCTCTGTCTAACCATTAGACGACCAGGTGTTGGGCAAAGCTGAACAGAGATGACATTACTCCATTCCTCTACAGTCCAGCCCTTATGGTCTTTTGCAAACTTCAGCCTGGCTCTTCTTTGCTTCTCATTGATGACGATTCTATTCTAGCTTTGCATGACCTGGGACCCTGTTTTGAACCGTCCTCGCCGTGCACTTCACCCCGGCTGCTATTTGCCCTTCTTTTTGAAGGTCATTTGATGTCATCTTAAGGTTGTTAAGTGACATTTAAATTAGTTGACGGTCATCTCGATCTGTGGACAGTCGTTTCCGCCTTCTGCCAGTCTAACATTGTTGTCCCTTAATGTCTGTTGCTTGACTCTGTTCTTATGAACCGCCGTCTTTGAAATTTTCCGGATGGAAGCAACCTGACACTCAATGTATCCCTCTGCCAGTAATGTCTGAATTCAACTCTTCCTTTTCTCACTTACAGGTTTACTTTTCACCTCTTTTGTCGTGCTGAATAGTTATTTTTTTATTCAAATTACCTTTGAAGTTCTACTTGCACTGTTTTTGCCATCCAGCTGGTCCTATTGCAAGAGGATAGTTATGACCACAGCAGTGGTTTTTATACTCTAATCAGTTTCTCATTAAGTAAAATTAGTTGTGCTTTTGAAAACTGTTTTTGAAGACTGTTAATTACTGCCAGTTTGGAATAAGATTTAAGGTTAGAATTAAAATGTATAAGATCCAACCCCTGTCTGCTCTGCATTCCTAGAAGTATTATGGTGGTGGAGGCAATTTTAAGGTCAAACGGGGCACTGAGATTTGAATGGGTCAAGACACACGTCCCCCAGCAGAGGTTTCTACTGGCACTGAATGAAGGTGACCAAAACATGGGAAACATCAATAGGATGAACTTAAGCCTGAGTGGTTGATTACAGCAAGCATCATGCTTTTCTCAGTGATGTGCATCAAAGGTCTTCACCACAGGTTTATTTGTGACTTCAGATGACGTGCAGGCATGAAAATCACAACAACATGAAAATCAGTTGCACTCTCATCCCTCAGAGACGAGGGGTAGGTGAGGATACAGAAGGATATATACCGTATTGTTCACAGCTGCCCATCTCTTATCAGATCTCTAGTATAATTGCTTTGGAACTGGTATAATCACACGCAGGACAAGAAAGACAGGATTGTATATAAAATCATTCTATTCATTTGGTTCATTTTTCATTTAACTACAGTTGATGGCTCTATTAGATTCTAGAGAATTTCCCAAAAGAGTTTGTAAGCTCCAGCTGATGCTTTTTCAGTATATTAAACTGTTTGTGCACTGAGTTCTGCATGAGTAGGCACTTCAAGATACAGTCTGGGACTTCTGCAGTTGACAAAATAAGAATTTCTACCTCTTATTTTTGTCGGGATGTGTTAATATGTTGTTTATATGTGCATAATCTATCATTACAATCACTATTATATACACATTTAGCCATGAAATTCCACGTTTGACTCTGGGTGGTTTTAATTACATAAGGCCCAAATTGGCACATACATCACATTTTTCAGGGATCATTTTTGGCTTGACCCCACCACATTTACAACCAGTGACCAAAATTAGCAGACTCTTTAAAGATTTATTCAAGGATAAAGTGCATCTGAAAATTGTGTACTGTGTCATATGCTGTATATATCAGTATGGGCCCTTTGTCATCAAAACCACTCACTTTCAAACACAGAATTTCCTTGCTAACTGAGGTATGATTGTGATCTTCTTCTAAATTACATGTACATATTAACAACATACACATCCAGGCCATAAACTTTAAAAAAATGTATCTGTATATTTAAGACCATTAAATTGCTTTGAACAACAACCTAATTATCTCTGATCTCTAGCCATTTAATGTGGAACTAGACAAAGTAGTTCTCAATGTACAATTCATGTAGCATGTCGTAGTGAGACCAACATTTCCAACTGTCCCTTTAGACTTCCATTTCCACATTGGATCTCTGGTGGGGAGGTCTTTGTCATGGCGGCTGTGAGGATGTGAGTGGGCCAGTCACAGTGCAGTTTGGTGCTGATACTGGGTGAAGGAACTGGATGTTTTAGATTAATTCCAAATAATCAATGAATGAATGTAACAAATTAATTTAATACTGTATATAAAGAGTTACAATTACAGTACAAAAATCTAAGATAAAAGTCCTCAGGAGAATTAAGATGTTTGCAAGAGCAAAGATGCAGGCAAAAAAGAGAGCTTCTCCAAACGCCACTCTGGTTTATATCACAAAAACGAGAGTAGTGCAGGGTTGGATAGCTAAACTTAAGATAGCAAGACTAGTCCTGAAGAACAGACACCCCCAATCTATACTTCCTTGCACCATATTTCAAAACAGAATAAAATACCGGTACTCATAGGTTCAGCATAGGGGATTAAGGCATGGCCCTAGGTCCTGTAGTCAGACCAAAGATAAACATTTGTAACACATAAACCTTCCGATTAAAGCACATGACCAGACACACCGAGTTAAGTCAAGGATGGAAACTGAGCACATAATTATAAATGAATATACTAAATTACGAAGAATCATTGAATATGTACATAAACATAGGACAGGCATTTTTGGTTCGTTCACGGACAGAAGTGGTACCTCCTCAAGCGTTTGCCCCGTAGCGGATTTGCGTGCAAAGCCTTAAACATCTGTCGGCAATGGTAATGTTGTGTGGCTGAGGCACGACTGTACTGATTACAGTCTGTCAATGTACAGTATGTGTTTAATCATAGTACGCAAGGAGCTCCTGGGTCTCCACACATCACATGGAAAACCATTGTGAGTGCATTACGGCTGTGACAGCAATAGAATTCAGTGGGAGAAAACCCCTTGGTACCTGTTTCTAGTTGGGATTTAGTGAGCATTATCTTGCCCTACAGCCCAATAAGTTGGAACAAGATGTTTTAGAACATTTTTCTTTTGTTGTTTGCCTTCCAACAGTTCTGATGGAGATGTGGTTTGTTCAGGAGTGGGACTGATTGGAATAACACCAACCAGCAGGCTTTGCAGTTGTTCCTGTTGAATGTTTTCCTGTGGTTTTTGGTAATGGTAGCATCCAGGGCAACTTACAGTAGAATGACTGATGTTTCTCAGGTTAACAGGGGCCCTTGCCTTGCAAATGTGTTTTGTTGTGTTTGAAACCTAAAATATCTATTGTAATTACAGTAAATAAAATGCTTTGCAAAATTCTCCTGTATTTTGTAAAAACATTTGATTGGATTTTTTTTTCATCTGTGTCTATTGGTACCACAGTAGTTCTAATAGTATATCATGTCAGTAACAGTATGTTTGTCATATCAAACATTTAATTATAAGAAGGAAATCAGGGAATAGGCAATTCAGAAATCTACAACTTTGCAGAGTGTACTTTCCCTTCCCTCCTGATAGTTTGGTGACACTCCAACTATAAGGATGCAACGCCCTTGTCTCAGAGTTTGAGGACAGACATTGATTCAGGTTTTAATGAATTTGACCCGAATCCCATTCATCTTGGACTGAAAGACAGATACAAAAGATAGCAAGCAAGAAGGTCTAAAATGTCTTGAGTCACTTAGAAAATGCTTTACATCAGTTCTAAAGAATACATTCAGCACAGCCCTGTGTATTGCAGGGTAACAGAACACCATTGCGCATTGAGGACCTGTCACAAGAATCCTTTACAACTTCCAAGGGTTTCAAGAGGGACAAATAGTTCAATCAACATCATTTTGATCAAACCAAACCTTTCCAACACATCATTTCAGAAAGCCATGGTCATGCAACAGCAAAAAGCAAAGCATGGGGACCTGGGGTGTGTTGACGCTGGCCGTCTGTGTGACGTAACTTCAATGTGTTCTGTTTCTCTACATGCTCAGTAGTGCATCCCTTGTAGGAACAAAGACAAGATGCTGACGTCTTCTAACTAGGCCACAGCCATCCATTCACCCCTGTAAATATACTCCACAGACACTGCCCGTAGTTACATACTGGAAAATAGATTTCTATGTTTGTCAGTACATGAGGAAGTGCTGTGAACCGGACAGCTATTAATTGTTCTATGCTGCCCTTCATACCGTAGACTTTTCAGCCCAGACGAAGACATGGATGGAAGACTGGGCTTCTCCAGTTGATCTCTCTTCTCTGTATGTTTTTCCATGGACTGAGAACATCATCATAGTGGTTGAACAGGGCTACTCATCTTTCCAGAGTCTCTATGGTCGTCCCCTTGCCCGCCTGCATAAATCCTTAACTCTTTTTCCTCTTCCACCCTACTCTCCTCCCGACTCCATCCTCACCACATCATACGACTTTCCCCATCTCTCCTGGCCAACCCCATCCTCCCTTCCGAACCCACGAGGAAACCCCAGTTCCACCTATTCGCCTTTCAAAGGGGGCCTTCCCCTCTATTTTCCCTCTTTGATTACTCTGCCAATCACGGTCAAGAAGAAGATTGACATCTGCATCCCATTCGCATCCCATTTTTCCAGTTGATATCTAGTGAAGGGTATCTTATGCTGAAATATGTCCTAGTTCCTATTCAAACAAACCTATTCAGAGCAATTTAGATAGCACCACAATTCACAAAACTATTCACGGCATGTTTTATTTTTGAGAACAGAACTTTTGTGAACTGTATAGTCTTCATTCATTTCATTTTCCTTAGTCAGCCATTTTTCTTTGATGTACAAGAAGACAAGCTGACCATGTCTCTTAGTGTTGCAAATGGAGGAGAGAGCTGCTCTTCCATTTCACAATAGGACAGTAAAATACAAACCTGATTAAATGAGTGGAGGAAAATAATGAATCCTGATGCTTGATTACAGGTGTACCACATGATTTAATATCCTATCACACTCTGTGGTATGTATACAACTGCTGAGAAGGCCCAGTTGATCTAGATTTTGGATCAAAATGACATTATTGGGTCTCTCAGGATGACCAGATCTCAACCCAATTTTACACGTATGGGTAATTTTGGACATTGTTAGACGGCACTCTCCACCGCCATCTTTAAAATACCAAATGAGGGAATATCTTTATCCCCCCAGTTCCAGAGACTCATAGAATCTATGCAAAAACATGCTGAAACTGTTCTGACAGGTAATGGCCAACCACATTAGTGAGATACTTTGTGGGATTTTATTATCTCCACATGTACTTTCTGCATAAAACACTGTCAATTCACTTTTACTGAAAATATTTTATTTTACAACCCATTTCCAAACAATTTAAGTTATAATTTATGCTAAAAGCTGTCAATTTCTAGGTTTATAATCGTTACACATGCATAGATTACAGATGTGTCCCATGTAAATAAGGGCAGGTGCCATGCATCTAAGACTTTATCTGATTAATCCATCTACGCTCATTTTGATTCGTCAGACCCCAGGACAGTTTTCCAGTTCACCTTAGTCCATCTGAAATTAACGTTTCTGGATGTTTTATATCTATGTGTTTTGCTTTGCAAGGTAGAGATTTAACTTGCATTTGTGGGTGCAGTGACTTACTGTGCTCACAGATAATGGTTTTCAGATCCTGAGCCCATGCAAGGATCTCCACTACAGAATCGTGTTTGTTTTTAATGTAGTGCCGCCTGGGGGCCCGAAAATCTTGGCGATCCAATATTGGTTTTCAGCCTTGTCCCTTGCATACAGAGATTACTCCAGATTCTCAGGATTTTTTTATGATTTTCTGTACTATAAATGATCCCAAAACCATTTTACGTTGCGATGCGTTGTTCTTGAATTGCAGCACTATTTGCCCGCGCAGTCCTCACTTTTGTTCTTTACTCTTTGATTCTACTTATTACAGGTCCACCTGAAATTATCTTTCAATACCCAATCATGTTACTGACATGTTGCCAACTGACCTACAGTAGTTGTGTTATATTCCACCAGGTTTAGTTTTTTTAGCGTCTCACAACACTTCCTGCCTTTTTGTGCCTCTGTCCAAGCTGTTGCAAGCATCAAATTCAAAATGAGCATGTATTTCCAAGAAACAATCATTTCTCATTTACAACATCTGATATGTTGTCTTGGTACTATTCTCTATTAAATATATAAAAAATAGGAAATGGGGTTGTATTTATTTTTCTAATATTATGATGCCAAAATTCAATATATTGCCCAAGATTATCATCTTATGTTTACCTATTAACATTGGTTAAATTGCTAGCTGATTTAGAACTGTACATTCCATGTGACTGGCATTCTAGGCATTTTAAGGTGACAATTGCTGGAATACCGTTTAGCCATATAAGGTGTTTTAATGTGTCTCATAATAGCCACAGTGAAGCCACTGCAGGGTAATGCTCACAGCACCATGGGGAAAGCTGCTGTTTTCTTCCCTTTAAATAAGAAACTATTGGCCTGTTCACAGATGGTGCCTCTGGGTGACAAGCAAAAGTGCACCCACTCTCTCCCCTTTCCACATCTCCTCCTCTTTTCCCTGGCCCGCTCCTCTGGCTCCTCATTTTTCTGCCCCTCTCCCCTCCTCCATTCCCCTTTACTCCCTTCCCTCTTTCTCGCCCCTCATTTCCTCTCCTCTATTTCCCCCTACCATTCTCTCCCCTCTCCTCCACCCCCCCATTCTGTCCCCTTTTCGTCTCCACTCCTCTTCAACCCACTCTCCTTCTCTCTTCCTTCTTATGTGGTGTACAGACAGTTTCTGTCTTCCTTCTTAGTTAATGTGCTATATAGTCCGTTTCTGCCTTCCGTCTTTAATTAATGTGGTGTATGGACAGTTTCTGTTGGAAATTCTGTCATGTGATGGCCCTCAATTAAAGTGCACCCTCTGGCTCTGGCAAAGAGACATGTATACATATATACAGACATTCTGTACGGTGTAGCTCGATTTTCTCCCACACGTCGTGAAGAGTCCAAACCTGTGGCCCCAAAAAAGATCTGGCATGAAGAATGAACATATGGTATTGGTTAGAGATGGTGTTGGTGCCTCTGAGATGTCTGAATTGACAGATGTCTGAATTTGCTTTCCTGGGCTGTCGTTATCTTTGATCACAAGTTTCTGCTTGACCTGGTCTATCATGTATTAAGACCAAGTTAAACTTGAATAAGGAGATGTATTATAATCAGTGTAGAAGGGAGGGACATGTGTTTTTTAAGACTGTGGTACATTTTGTGATAAAGGCAATGTTTGTTAGCTTACTAAAGACGCTTCCACATCACTGGGTTCATATGCACTCAAATGTCACACGACTCTAATGACCTCATCTCGCCAGATATCCTGCAGCAACCCAATGAGGTCGTCGCTCAAAGCATTGGTCTCATAGTGCTTTAGAAGACAATACCACTATTTCTCAATGCTTATATGTGAATGTCACACTTGAGACAAACTGCACCCGTTGTCAACCTGGAGCATAACTGGCTAGCTGATTTATCAGGATACAGTTGTGCTCAAAGGTTTGCATACCCTTGGAGAATTCATAATTCATGCACCATGTCTAAAGAAAACATTTAGTGAGCACTTAAAACACAGGCAAAAGTATTTTATTTCTAATGGGATTCACATTCAACTGTAGGTTATAACAGAATGGCACGATCATAAAACAATTTAGCATCAATGACAGCATGCAGTCTTTTGTAATAGTTGTCTATGAGGCCCCAAATTCTTGCAGGTGGTATAGCAGACCATTCGTCTTGGCTAAATGCCTTTGGTCGTCTTGCTTGCCTCAAGGTCTTACGCTGCTATATTATTGTGCTGGGAGAGTAGGGTCAGTTCTCCTTCTCCAATATAAATCCTTGTAGATCTAAGGAATGCATTTTCAAAGATTTCCCTGTCTCTTGCCATTTTAAACTTTGGAGGACATGAGGTCTTGACCCACACCTACTGAGTACCAGGCTTGACTCATTGCTGTCCCTGTCCAAAGTCCTGGTTGTGTTGTAGATCAAGAGGATACCTGACGATTTCAGCTGCCACTCTGATGATCCCCTTCCCCCCACATTTGTCCCTGTCCTTGTCCATCTGGTCATGCTTCAGACCTGCGCTGGGTTTAAATAGACTCTAAGCCCACATGCCTTTATTAATTATTACAATTTGTACTCTTAATACCTTCAACCAGCACAGGCAGAAGAGGACTGGTAACCCCTCTGAGCTTGGTTCCTCTCTAGGTTTAGGCCATCTTAGGGAGTTTTTCCTAGCCACTGAAATTTAACACTACAGTTGTTTGCTCCATGGGGTTTAAGGCCAGGTGTTTTGTAAAAGCACTTTGTGACAACTGCTGATGCAAAAAGGGCTTTATAAAATAAATTTGATTGTTTGAATTTGATTGATTTGCAAGGCTTTGGATATCATATATATCCTTTTCCATCTTTCTGAAGTTCCATTACCTTGTTACGCTTTTGACATATCTTTTCTGCTCCCCATGGCTCAGTATCTAGCCGGCTCAGTGCATTCATATGAGAACTGATTATTTATACACAGATACTAATAATAATCGAAATTTAAAAAGCCACAGATGTGGGAAATTCATCTTTAATGACCATTTACAACTGTGTGTCTCACCTTGTGTGTCTGTAACAAGGCCAAACATTCAACATTCAAGGTTATGATCAGGGTCATTTGGGTGATTTCTGTTGTCATTAGGATTTAAAATGGAGCCAAAGAACTATGTGATGATAAATGGCTTCATATGATGACTTTCCTTAAAATAATGTTTTGCATGATCTGTCTTTTTTTCAAAATCAATGCCAAAATGTCACTATTTCTGCCAGGGTATGCAAACTTAAGAGCACAACTTTATATCCAATGCCTCTTAATAACAAATTCTTTTTTTGTGGTTCAGTTGGTTCAGCACAGGACACATACATAATGCATGGTAATGTCCTTTTCCATAGCAGTTTGGAAGCCCTCTTTGCTGGGAGCACATGGCAGAATTATACTTAGTTAATGAAACACAATAGATGTCTGCCTCCTACCTTGCTTTCTTGTGCCCCCTTTAGTTTAGTAAAAGTTACTAAAGTTTTATATAAAACTGTACAGGGCGGCACGGTGGTGCAGTGTTTAGCACTGTCACCTCACACTAAGAAGGTCGCGGGTTCAAATCCCTGGTTGCCCCGGCCTTTCTGTGTGGAGTTTGCATGCTCTCCCCGTGTCTGCGTGGGGTTTCCCCGGCTTCCTCCCACCCTCCAAAGGCCATGCGGACTAGGTTCATTGGTGACCCTACATTGTCCTTAGGTGTGGATGTGAGTCTGACTGGTTGTTTGTCTATGTGTGGCCCTGCGATGGACTGGCATCCTGGGTGTACCCCGCCTTTTGCCCAATGTTAGCTGGGATTGGCTCCAGCTAGATCATGTCCTTCCCACCTTGTGACATTTACAGTTGATTAGATTTTGTTTTACGGTCTAGATCAGATTGCTTTACAATTTGGGCCTAAAACATGTACCAGAAGTTTATATCGGACATCAATGAATGAGCTCTTTACAGCTTTCATTCCTTAGGGATGCACTGTTAGTTTATCCAATGCCCATTTAAGGATGTCCTGTGAACTAGGGCCAGGGAGGAGCTCAGAGACCAGACTGGGAGGTCAATACTGGTAGCCTAACGAGTTACTGGGCACGGGCTGTCTCAACCCATTACGGCAGCCGGATGAATTTCCTGTCCAATGTCTCCTGTGTGTCCAATCAGAATGTCCTCAGACTGTCCTTAGGGGACGATGCGCCCTCCAGCCACGCAGCCTCCCAGACGTGTCAACGATATGATGATGAACATGACCGCTCCTTGGCGCAGCCAGGCAAGCATTTGGAAATGAAACCCTGGACACAGAACCATCCACATGGCACGAGTCACTGGGCTGAGGCTGGTTTTGGCCGTCGGTGAACATGACATGGATCTGCACTGTCGATTAGCCTGTACCAAAACACACGCACACACTCTCACAACACCTGCCATCCGCACAACACGGGTGATTCATACTGTGAGTCGGCTGTCATCGGGCTGAAGGCACGTAACGCGTGCTTTTCACAGGACCCCCAGGAGGCAGTGGGACGGGAGGATATGGATCCCTCTGCCCTGGGACACGCTTCATGGCTTCCCCACATCCCGGAGAGAGCAACACGTACGTCCAATGGGCGCAGACTCTGCCCACGAGACGAGGAGGGGAACTGCACGATCATACACAGAGACAAACACAATGAGACCGTACACCACTGCTTAGAATCACACACACACACACACACACACCCAAACATCAAGATATAGGGACACACTCATAATCACACACACACACACACACAAAGAGACAAATAGGCCCTCCTTCAGTTGTGAGCATCTTTCACAGATGAGTTGCTGCGCCTTTCCCTCTCCTCCATAACATTGACTGGATAGACAGGACCCTGTTATTTTGTAACGGTCTTCGATGATTTAGAGAGACTATGCCAAAATAAGGATTTCAGTGTCTTTACTGTGAGCGGAGAAATAGCAATCGAGAGGCTGTGCATTTGAGAAATTAAGGGCAGTGTTCATAACAGTCACTCCGATATAAAATACATTGAAATCAAGTTTGGTTCCACTGCATATCCCTCCAGAAATCCACACAGAAGTGTCTCTACATTCATGCCAGTAGTCATTCAATTGAATGTCTTGGTCCTGTTGATGTCCCCTGTGGGGAAAGAGAAGAATCAAGCTCAGGCAGCAGAAAAGAGGGAACGGCAAATGAAGAACTCCATCAGCATTCAGGGCCATCTCTGTGCCAGGCAGACTTCACTACAGACCACTCCAGATGGACAGGAGGAGGGGTAGAAGGAAGGGCGAGAGCGGAGTGAAGCAGTGAGGCCAGAACGGAGTGAAGTGGAGAGGAGTACAGTAAAGCAAGAAGGAACAAAAAGCAGGGGAGGCTTCACCTAGAGTTGATGGGCGCGGTGGGAACAAGCGTGCATGCTGGGAACTGGCTCGACGCATGTCCATCTGTTGTGTGACACGATGGAGTCACGCAGCGGCGGAGTGCACTGGCCGACAGGGACTGGCAACGACCCGGGCTCTCACAGACGGCTCTCATGCAAAATGTTGTCACATGATGAGATGCAGTCATGCCAGTAGACAAACCTTCACAATGGCAGTGTTTGTATCCAATTGTAGTGGCCAGGAGCTGATAATGATCTTCTCAATACATAAAGAGACATGCATTGACATGGAATCTCTTTTGATCTGACCAGAACGCCCCATGCACTCAGCTTCTGTCCGTGGACTGTTCAAATGCACATAATGCTGCCAAAGGTCAGGAGACGAAGAATGAAACAGAACAAGATCTCAAAGAAACATCCCTCTTCTCTCTGCTCCCCCCACTCTGTCTTCTTTGATTGCTTTTCACATTCCCTCCCATTTTGAGGACACTCCGTATCCCTGCATCTATCTGTCTTCTTGTCAATGCCTCCTGCCTCTTGTCAATGCCTCCTACCTCTTGTCAATGCCTCCTGCCTCTTGTCAATGTCATCTGCCTCTTGTCAATGCCTCCTGCCTCTTGTCAATGCCTCCTGCCTCTTGTCAATGCCTCCTGCCTCTTGTCAATGCCTCCTGCCTCTTGTCAATGCCTCCTACCTCTTGTCAATGCCTCCTGCTTCTTGTCAATGCCTCCTACCTCTTGTCAATGCCTCCTGCCTCCTGTCAGTGCATCTACATTTAGCAGTTTTGCCATGCTCAGTCATGGCGAGCCCCATGGATGGGTGGATTAGTACATTACTGAAGCCCATCTGACCATTGCAACACCTATTTGGTGGGCAAACCAAGGGAGAGCTTTCAAACCCGTTAGGCTAATTATGAGAGATACTTTCTGACACAGGCACACTTATCCCTGGGTGTGAGCTAGCTGTCTCCCAGGATGTTTATACCAGGAAGGGCTTCAGTCCCCAGGGCCACTGTTCAATTAGTCACCAGCTGAGAGTAGGTGTGGGGATCAGATCCTGTATTAACCAGGCCAGCACAGACTGCTGGGACAGCTAACTGTAGATGTCCAAATGCTCAGAGACACGTAACATACATATGAATGCGCACACACCATTAGCATTGTACTACTTATGGACTGTACCTGCTCCAATCGTCGAGTCCTTGACATGGATACTAACATTCTACGGAAACCAAATATATTGATGACTAGAGGTTATAACAGGGCTAATAACTTTAAACACTGGCTATAAAACATTTGGTCTAAATTGAATCATATTGGCTGGGAAATACGACAAGATTGGTATATTAGGCTAATAATTTTGTAGAAAACAACTGATTAAATGTATTTTTTTAAGTTGGCAGTGTTCTCTTTAGCTAGCTAAGTCAATCAAGAAAAGCTAGAAATGATAACATAAGCTAGCAAAAATTAACTGGAGCGCCTCAATATTAGCTTGCTAGTTAACATTTTATCACATTAAAAATGTATTTTCTGAAATCTAAATGATTATAAGAGCTTTAGCTATCAATTATTTGCTTTCTTTAGATATTAAATAATGTATCTCATAGTTTTCCAATATGCAATATTTTCATTTCATCACCTCCCATTGAGGATGATTTGACAATAATTCTCAGTTGGACGTTAGCTCCAACAGTACTGTGATGTAACGTGCAATTCATGAATAGACGCATTACCGTGATACATTATTGTGAAACGTTCTGTACTGCTCGTTATTGCTGGCCAGACTTTAATGCTCTGGAAGTGGTGTTGAAGGACCAGTAGGGGGCACTATTCCATCTGGTCTCAAGATCAAGTCTCTCAATGCAGGGTATCATAGGTACCAAATGTAATCAACAACATAAGTCACTTCGGAGAAGAGAGTGAGCTGGAGTCCTAAAATGTAACTGTGCTGGTCATAGCACTATTAGTATATAATGTAATGTAGAATTTCCACCTTCTATGCACATTTTTATTTGTCTGATATTTTTTTTAACTTGAGAAACACACTCTGTAGAGAGTGAAAAGTTTCTACGGCCAGTTTGTCGTTTAGTGTCATGAATTCTCCATCACTGCCACTAGAGGGCGAAATAGCCCAACAAAACTCCCCTAGTGCATCTAACTGCAGAAGAAGCAGAGACAGCCCACCCTACCGGATGTATACATGTGTAGTATCCGGTTGTTTCTTTCCCTTCACATAGAGGATGGGGAGAGGGACATATATAGCTGGAACTTGGATGCCATATTTTCTATTTAATGAGACATTTGATCTACTTTTTTACCCAAAAGTGGAGTATATTAAGAACTGATGAGTATAAGTTTTATGGTCTGTTTGTATTGGCAAAGATTGGAATGTTCTAATTTGGAAGCAGCCGTCAGAAAATCACAGCATAAGTTTACTTCACTAAGTAAAATTTGAATACATGCTTGAATTCACCAATAGGATCTCGCAGCTTGTATTTGGCTCTTTCCGCATCTGTCACTTAATGATTCTTTCCTGGGAAATGATGGTATGTGGTCAGTCTTGGATTACATCATTCAGTACCACTTTACACAGTGGTTCAACACAACCACTTTTGAGGTAAATACATGCACAGACACACAAAGACACAGACCCCCCCCCCCCCACATACACACACACACACACAGGTAGAACTGCATTGTTGTGTGTGTATGTGTGTGGGGGGGGGGGGTCTGTGTCTTTGTATGTCTGTGCATGTATTTACCTCAAAACATAGTGTTTATACGCTTCCATTTCTGCACATGTGCCTTCTTGAGAGCCTGTTTTTGCATGCATGTGTTCTGGGTGTTGGGATGGTTGACTTTTCAAGCCTGCAGCTCACTAATTTGACAACTTCCGTCCCATCTGTTTTGGTCTTGAGCTATTACTCACCCAGATATCTTCAGTCCCATGAGGGACCTTCTTAACAGACTTCAGATTCATACACCTCTTTTTGTTCTTCATTGTTGTCACACAACCCATCTCCTTGCACTAAAAATAGTTTTCAAACTGAAGAAATGTGTGAGTAGGAAGAAAGCAAGACTAAAAGAGAGAGAGTGAGCTCCAGCTTTGAAAACTAACTTCCCCACCAGGTCGCTGATGAAGACAGGAACATCAACAAACAATAGAAAGAGGCCCAATGATAATACTGTTAATAAATACTGGATGAAGACAGGAGACAGGAGACACACATACTTTATTTAGCTGGCTGAAAACAGAACATTGCGCTGTGGGTCTCCTGAGCTCTGCAGTGTGGTGTTTTCACTGGATGCCTGGTAGGACGTTTCTATAAAGGAGGTCAAGAAACCGGAGGGCAGACAGAAAAAGATAAAAATAGTGTACTGTAACGCCCCGTAATGTAATTTGGAGTCGTTTCTTGCATATCAACTCTGGTTGGGAATATCCTGCTTTGTTGTAAATGGTGATTGTAAAATGTCTTTTATGCTTTGTGTCTAACATCACTGACATTTGTTTCAGATCTGGGAGGATGCCAGCCTCTGTGTAGAGGTTCTGAGTTGTACTTTCACAGTGTTTAGGATCCATATCCCTCAGACATCGATAAAACCTGCTGCTCCTCTTTAGATAATATTGTATACATACATATTATGAGAAACAGTTTGTCCTCACACCATTCTATTGCAAAAGGTTTCTCTGATCTAAAATAGTTAATTGTTTTATGATGGTCATATCATCGATAATGTCAGAATTCAAGTTTTAGGACTTAGATTTTATAGGAGAAATAATTTATTTTATTTTGGAAAGTGTTAGAAATACACTTTGATAGGATTTTTATAGGAATGGTACTTAGCATTAGAAGGATAGCTAGCTTACACCGAAACCACGAAACATGTGATCCAGAGACTCTACTATCTATGTAGATAGCATTCATTTTTGTGATCAGACAATATTGAAAGGATTTGTTTCCACAAAGATTACTTTGATCCATAGACACTGTACTTTAGGAATAAGTAACTTACTTGTGTACTGTAGCTCAAATGATTGGGTTACTACAGATGTTTCAGTGACATTTGTCTTCTCCAGTACATATAATCACATTCCACAAGCCCCATGATATCTAACACATGTATAATATAAAAACACAAAATCTCAACCACAAACAGAGAGCAATTTATAACACAATATGCTGTCTTGCAGACAAGACTATCAACCTCTGGTTAACTGCAAACAGACAAAAGCTTTACCTGCGTGCTTTTCTTTCTTGAATGTTGACCCAGGATTAAGTACTCTTCTTATCCTTTCATGAGACATATTACTGTAAGGAAAGAAAGAGTCCAAATTGTCTACATACCTAAACATCATACAGCTGTGATGTGGAAACTTGAAAGACATGCCAACAGGACGTATGCACATGTAAAAACATGCACAACAACAAAACAACTCACAGTGGTTTCCGTACATCCAGAGTATTAAACAGACCCATGACAACATGACACGCCCATTCATCCAGAGTATCGTACCGTCCCATGACAACATGACACGCCCATTCATCCAGAAATTGGAAAAGCGCCATGACAACATGACACCTATTTCCATACACTACTCAAATAAAGTGTGAAAGGACCATTACAAAAGAGATAAAACTCATGGCACAAGTTGGACAGTACAAGTCATTCACACGGATGTTGTATTTGGCATTTGTTGGAATTTTGTTTATATACAGTATACAGTAACCCTGTTTTGTTTCTAGTTTTTTTACTGGTTATGTTTTTGGTATTCTGACTGACAGGAACTAACAAGGATCCCATTGTGGAAAAATATATCAGTTCAATGAAGAAAGTTTGAACAGTTTCCAAATAACCACGCATTAAGAGTCAGGAAATGGGAAGCCTGTTCAACAACACATCAGAATTGATGGACGTTTTGTATTAACATGATGATCAAACTGTTTTGGGGAATAGGAAGCATTTTAATTAACCGAATGCACCAAGGACAGTAACTATGGGCATGGCTATGGTGTGACTGAGGCAGAGCCCACAGCCTAAGCTGTATTTGTATCATCTTGTATAATCATGAACACTGTACCAGCGTTCGCACAGGACAATTTTGAACGACACCCACCAGCTGGCCATTAGTGGTAAACTCGTCAATTATTTTCTTGAGCTCCAACTTCTTCTGACAACTAACTTTTAGTTCATGATGTACACCGTTTTTTTCACCACAACTTCTCAAGCAGCAATGAAACTTTGAAGATCAACTAATGGGATCATTTCAGACTTCATAGTGTTTTTTTCTGCATGTACAGTGTATTCCAACTGTTCAGTTGATTTTACAGCAAACATTCAGACATAAAATATGTCCTCCAGAATGAAAGCCACCCTTGTTAACTATGACGTAAAAGGCTGTAGAAAAAAGGGAATTGCTTGTCAATCATCTTGATCTTACACTCAAACTCATCTAAAACTTTTAATTTAGTGAATTAAAAAATATATATAATTGTATTTTATACAAATAATAAATCGTACACTGCCAATATAATATCACTAATTAATTTCCTATAATGTTTGAGGTACAGAACACATAGGAAGGGATGTGAGGCAATTCCTCAATACAGAAACTCTCCAGAGTCTTTGGTCCTCACTTGTGGACTCTCCTTGCCAGCTCACCCCACAGGTTCGGAATGGAATTTAAGTCATGGGACGGTGATGGCCATTACAAATGCTTGAGTCTATGGTCAGTGAACCATTTTCATTTGTATTTGGCGGTAGGCTTTGAATCGTCGTCATACTGGAAGGTTTTACTATGACTCCATTTTATCTTCCTGGCAGAGGCAGACACGTTTTGGCCTAAAACCTCATGGTGTTTGTTGAGATAAATTTTGCCATGCATCCTTCGGAAGTCAACAAAATACACATGCGTTGTCTTTCAGACAGGTTCATCACGGCTCTAGTTGTACACTCTTTGATGCCCTAATAGTGAACATGTGTATTTTCAGGCCTGTACCATTATTCGTTTAGAACCCACACCAAGTATAAACCCCACCATTCATTTTATAGCTTTGTGTGTATATAAACCCGAGTATTAACCCATATATAAATCGCATTTGTCTGAAGAATAATGACTCTAACATACATTGTACATTGATATTAAACATCTGTCATAGAGTGCTACAAAAATTTGTTGAAGAAGAAAATGTGTTTTTGAAGACCCTGTTACTCCAATTGTATCATATTTGCTGCATGATTTTCTGAGATCTCCATGTTGTCGAACAACCATCTGTGAGAAAGTTTGATAGAGGAAACATTTTAAAAGTACAATACTGTAACATTTATTACAGTATCTATATTTTAATAGCCATTGACTGTTTTGGGAATTTCACCAATATTTTCTTTCATTTCATTTGTATTTTCTTGCCCTTCCCATGTTGATGGATGACTAGAGGAGATAAACCTCTGTCACGTCATATTTATACCCCAGTGAAATAGGATATCAGGGATGACCACTCCAGAATTCTTAAAGAGAAACTATACATCAATATATATTCATTTCATTTTTATCTAGGGTGGTGTGAATTAAACTAGAACAACAACTAGAGAAGTGATACTATTTGACATTTTATTGGAATCATTATATAATATAACCAGTGCATTAAAATACATCTGATTTCATGGCATTTGTTTTTATTATTTTCGGTAGCTGAATTGGTATAGCACAAACATTTTCAAACACAAATATAATGAGTAAAACCTTACAATAAGACTTAAAGACTCCAAAGCAATGCCAGAATAAAATTTCCTCTCTTTTTATATTATTCTTGGAAACTTCGAATTTCAATTGTTTGTGAGGAATTTCAATTATTTGTATAGTAAATATTAATATTTCAGTATTTCAGGGGTTAAACATTGCAATCTTGTTCAGCCAATTCAGAAACTTCCACCTAACTTCGTTCCAAAATCCAGGTCTCTCATAAATCATACATGGGCTACATAGTCGGGGGAGACATTTTTGGAAATAAAAATAAAATCCACTGCATAGACAAAAGACAGAATTCATTCTAATGCAGACTGTGGAAAAATAATCATCCCTTCCTATGTGAAACAAAATAAATACAAATGTAATGTTCCATTGTGTTCCATAATTCAATTCTAAATGACATGCAGAATATATGCTACCATTCTATGGTGATCCAGTGATATTTTAGGGATTTCAAACTGGGCATCATCATGTATAGAAATGTATTTATCCACTATAAGTTGCACTGGATAATAGTGTCTAATTAATTACTTGAATGTACATAAGAATAAAAGGGTAAGAGTTGAATATGTCCAGATAGGTAGAATTATTAGCAGACAGAATGTCAGAGCACACGCAGGCTTGTTCCCACTGTTTTAGGATGACATCATGTAAAAACACACATTCCGAGGCTCCCTTTTACCCACAAGTCCCTGAATTAAAGTACTTCTGTCGTTTCAGTTGAAGGGGTGGAATGATGCGAGGAAGAAGGAAGGTTGTTCTGGGATGAGGAGGTGCCACTGTCCACAGGGACAGCAGATGGCCTGGAGTCTGCTCTGGGCTCTTCCTTCCCATTGGTCCCTGGCCACTTCTCCTCTGGTCCAAAGCAAAAGCTCTATCATGGCAGAAAGCCCTGCACAGCAGCGAGCTAACTACATAGTGAACTATATTGTACACACACACACACACACACACAGACACACACACACACGCGCACAAAAAGATAGTAAACTCCATGACTCTCCTAGTGATGTTGCACTGTAAAAAACAGTTTATTTCAACAAACATCTACGGTTGGCTGCGTGCGTAAACCGTGTTTTTTTTCTCAACCATGGTCAACATCTCGGTGCAATTGTAGAAAATACAGTGGCGCTGTATGGTTGTCTGTATAACTGAACAAACAGCAGGATTCACTACAGCCTGGACAGTCATCTCCATCACATCTCATGATTAGACAGATTGTGTAAGACTTAATAACAACGGAGAGTCCATTTTGTATGGCCATTACTATTCACTTGATTTGGTTCTTTTCACTATGTGAACTCAATGGGATGGATGTACAGCGCACTGAAACTATGTCATCATTCCAATATAAGTTATTGTGTTACAAGAGCATCAATTTGTGAAGGGCAATTCACTGTTATAGCATTTTACATGCATCTGATTAGCGCTGACTGAGCTGTGGATGGGATAATGCAGTGTTCAACTGTGAATCAATAGTCACCTTGGCAGTTTAAAACTGAATGCATTTTAAAATCCAGCTCCTCGTACATGATCTTTGACCTGCTGAAGAGATGATGTGTAGCATACATGATGTCTGTAGGGACCCAATAGCCATGCCATGTCATGGTTGAAATCCCTGTGCCATTTTTAGAGATCCTAAAGGATTCAGCTGAAAACTTTCAATCAACATTGCTGATTGAAAGTTTTAATTACCTTTGTGTTCCAAAAAGGTTTATAGCCACTGTCATTAGAACGCGTTTCACAGATTTGAGGATTTCAAAAAGCAAGTGCCTAAGCGTAATCAGAATTGAGCAGTTGCAACTGGTATTAAACTCCATGTATTTTTTACTGAATTTACTATGGCCACCCTGGCCTACTTTGATACACTGTTCAAGCCTTACAAGTAACCTAAGTCTACAGGGACATCAGTAAGTTTTGTTATTAAGACCGTAGGTTGGTGTTTGTTCAAGTAATTAACTACATACCAAAGAGAGAATCAAAGACATCACAGCCATACATGAAGGTTAGTAAATAAAATACTCCTGATTTGAATATGCTGATGCAAATGTGTCTCCTTTGATTACAATTGTAGCCAACACTGATAATCACTGATAAACGGGTGCAAACATGAGTTTGTTAAACAGGTGATTGAAACAATAAATCCCAGAGGATATTATCGTGGCATCATGTCTTCTCGGGTTTGAGCTTGTTAGTAGAAAATAGTATGTTGAGGATGAAGTGAATATTCAGGCCAGCTCCTCGTATATTGCAGTTATATTGGTACCTCAGTGAATGGCATCTGATTTTTACTATGAGAAGGTGAAGGAAATGTCCTTGAACATTGGAATGTGCTCCAGAGGACAAAAACGTTTTGACCAGGATTTGATCCTCTGTCTCCTTTTCAACACGCATGGTGTCTGGGCTCCTTAACAAAATGGTAACACTGGGGAAACGTATTGAAGTGTAGCTTCATAACAAAATGGCAGACAACGGAGCATTCATTAAATGTGGCTATCCAATGAATATGTGTCTACTGAATGAATTATATAAACAGGGAGAACTAATCTAAACATCTACAAAGAATATACAAGAGAAAGTGAGGGTCTTTACAGAAGAAGAAAATTCTCACTGAAGAACTAGGAAAGTTTACCATCTTGCTGATATCAAAATAGCTGTATGTGAACATGCCAACTCCTCCTCACTCTCCTGAACCAAAATATCGAATGGCTGATGTTATGGTCAAGCAGCTTGGATCTCTCCTCCGTCTGGGTCCACCACTGTTCTGTACCTGTTGCTGCATGTGTGGCCCTCGGTGAAGAGCGTGCCTGTCAACCTGGACCATGGCCCCGAGCCGGTCGGGCCGTGGTGGGGGTGGTCAAATGGTGGTGTAAATGTAGACAAAGATCACCACCAGCAGGTTGAGCACAGTCCCGATGATCCCCAGCACGGCCAGGATGCGCTCCTCCCGGTCATCCACAGGGTCCTCGGCGTGGAAGTGGCAGACATGCTGGCCGGGGGGGACCATGTTCACCATCAGTGAGCCCCACCCCCGCAGGGTGGTACACCTGAAGGGGAGGACAGATCAGATAGTGTCATTGACCATTTACTTATTCACTTGTTAGTATCGGATGTTATCATTCACTTGTTAGTATGAGATGTTATCATTCACCTGGTAGTATCAGATGTTATCCCTGGCCTGTTAGTATCTTATGTCATCATTGACCTGTTAGTATCAGATGTTATCATTGACCTGTTAGTATCAGATGTTATCATTAATCTGTTAGTATCAGGTGTTATCACTGACCTGTAGGTATCATATGTTATCATTGACCTGTTAGTATCAGATGTTATCATTGACCTGTTAGTATCAGATGTTATCAATGGCCTGTTAGTATCAGGTGTTATCACTGGCCCGTTAGTATCAGATGTTATCATTAATCTCTTAGTATCAGGTGTTATCACTGGCCCGTTAGTATCAGATGTTATCATTGACCCGTTAGTATCATACGTCATATTGGTATTATGTATTAGCAGTCTAATTCACACTGCATTTTATACCTCAGGATTAAAAAAAATATGAAGAACAAAATCAGGACACATTCATGGTACAAGAGCCAATATTTCTCAGTGCTGTTAGCTTGTTTAGAGCCCGTACTGTGGATTCAGGATAACAGTGAGTGTATCTGGCTTCTCCAGTCCCTTCCCAGGCAATGGTGCCATGTGTTAATTCAACATGATGCCCATGTCAAACTGAATGTTTCATCATCCACTTCAGAGACGACAGCTCTGTGCTGCTTCACCATCAAGGGACCATTCAAGTGGACTGAAGTAAAGGGGACACACTGTTGTGGGTGCCTACAGAGAGGACTAACTGCAGTCTGCACAGCAGGAATCAAATCCCTCTTGTTGGTTTCTTTCTGCACGACACAGGGTCAGAAAGAATAATCAATATAATAAAGGAGCTAGCAGATGTTGTAGCAGCCCAAGGTCCCAGTAAGGCCTGGGAGATAGCTGTGTCTTCTGGCCTCCTCTTCCCTCTGCTCTGATGTGACTTAGCTATTCAGCAGTGAAACACAATTATTTCCAACCCAATTAGGGGGAAATACACACAGCACCTCTTCGCTCCAGGCCCGGCAAGGGAGTTACTCACACATGGCCCCAGCCCGGTGCTGCCTCTCAGAGGTGGATGGAAAATACTGTTCCCCTGCCAACTGACTTGGGGCTGATTGAGAGCAACAGAGAGAGAGAGAGATGCAGACTAGGACAGAGGCAAAGACAGGAATGGCAAGAGAGAAACAGGGAAAAGGGAGGAAAAATAAATGGAGATGGTAAGAAAGATGTAAGGAGAGGTGTGTGGGGGGAGTTGTCTGTAATGGGGTCACCACTTCCAGTGGAACATTCAAACACAATGATCATGTTCCTGTCTGCATCCAGAATCATACGGTACTGTTCTCTACGCCACCTTGACTTGTCCAGCTCCAAGCGGATCTCATCCTTAAATTGCAGTGTAAGTGTAACTGGTAGCCAACTGACTCACTGTTATTCAGCCTGGATCCATAAAAAGAGCCTCTCCCAAAGCCCCGTGTGTAGCAGTGATTCAGCTGGGTGTCGACTGTGGACGGGGATCTGAGGAGATGGGTGGCGGTGAGTCACGGGAACCTACCAGCTCAGCTCCACTGTCACAGCGAAAAACCTAAAGCAATGTGACGACTGTTCACCTGTAGGGTCTCACCAGCCTACCGAGTACATCTTAGACAAGCATTAAACAAAAGGGGTGAAGTGGTATTCGGATCGTTTCTTAAAGTACAGATTCCTCTTTTACCCACCACGGCGTCTTGAAGGGAGGGGATAACAAAATGAACGCTACTGAAATATTCCTCCGAAAGCCCAGACGTTTTGATTGACATGTCGACGAGCCCATTCGCAGTTATGATACATTATTTGGAGTATGTAGAAGTCTGTCCACATTCCTGTGCTGTTCTGTAAGCATTATTAGTGATGGTTCGTATTATAGGCTCACAAAGATGACAAGATATCTGTGTACAACATTAACACCACAGGGGATCTGAGACAGACACCGTTGATGATTAATGTATTTTAATGTAGCTTTTCAAAGAGCAGGACCACAGTGGAATTGCAGACAGAAACTACGCTGTCCAAGTTACTTAATTGCAAAGCATGGATAGTCTCTATCTGCAATCCTCATTAGAGTCAACTGAAAGCCATTATATTCACACAGCATTAGTACGAGGCTAAAATAGAAGCATGTGCAGCTTGGTTCAGACAATCTTCCCCTGCAAGAGTCTAATGGGAACGTCTTAATGTTTTATCATTCTGAAACCTCTTTAATGTCTCCTCCCAAAATCGCCTAGCTCAGACTCCATTCGATTATGGTGTTCTGACAGAGGACACGGCCGTCTAACAATTCAGTCCACTTAGGTTTTGACATCAAGAGCCTAATATAATTGTGTAGACACACTTACCAAGTGCCGTGACTTGCCTTCCGATCCTTCCCCATTCCAGCTATGGCAGGGGGAGCTGTAAAGGATTGACCTCTGTTCACTAGGCATAAATGGAAGGTAACTTGAACTTCATATAAAATGTTTGACACTATAGAGACGGGTACTGATGAATTGTGGTCGGCCGAATTGCCCACACACGAGCCAAGGGTCCAGAGCACTCTGGGTAACCACTACTCAGAGCAAAGGTTCATAACAGATTGTTCTCAGGTATATTTGCTCAACATGAATTGCCACGGAAATCATTCGAGATACGCAATAGCACATTATTATATATGTTGACACTACTACCGTTCTGTATACAGTACATTATCACTGGCAGAGAAGATAAGGGATAATGTATAGGTTGTTTAGAAACACAATACTGCACCGTCAATTATAAGGTTTTAAAAGACATATAACATTTTAGAGAATTTTTGGGATCTATTGGAACCAGGACATAAGAACATAAGTTCAGTAGAAGTAACTGTCCTTTGGAGGTGTTATTGGCATATACTGTATTCACTTCGGAAAGTATTCAGACACAAATCCTGGCAGGCCTGCCGTGCCAGTGAAACTCCACTGTTTTCTTTGCATTTGTCGGTTTGTATGTTCTGTCATGATTTGCTCCTTTGTAATACATTCTTCCATTCTCCCTGTGCCCGAGTCCTGTTTCTATCATTAAAAACTCCTTCACTTTTTCTTCATATTTGTGTGGTAGACTTTAATATTTTTTTGATCTGAAATATCTCATGTACATAATGATGTAGATCCTTCATTCAGTACATTGTAAATAAGCCTTTGGAAGCAATCCCAGCTTTGATTCTTTGGGTAAGCCTTTGCCAGCTTTGCACAACTGAATGTGTGCAGTTTTCCTCACCCTTGCTTGTGTCTGTGAAACTCAATCTCCAGGTCTCCTCATAGATGTTTGATGCTCCGGGCTCCGGATTTGCCACCGCTGGTCTTTTATACGATTAACCTGAAGTTTGCCTGTATGTTTCTGTGTCTTTGTCATATGAAAGAGGAATCTTCATGCAAATCTGATGTCTAGATCAGGTTTTTCAAAGAACATATTTTGCCCCATTATCCTTCCCTCTGTCTCTCAGTCCTTATGGCTGGGAAGTATCCCCATAGCATGACACTCCCTCCACTCTACTTCATTGTAGGGTTGTAGCATATAGGACAAATAGTTTGATATTTGCCTAATCAGACCAATTCATTTTTTTCCTGAGTCTTTTAGGCGCCATTTCACAATTTGTAGTTGGTATGTCAAATGCCTTTTACTAAGGATTGGCTTTCGTCCAGCCATACTATCATAAAGGCATTATTGATGGAGTGCAGGATATATGGTTGTTTTTCTGATGCATTTTCAATATCTGTTCAGAAACTCTAGGAATTGTCTTGATGGTTCCAAACGTCTTCCATTTTACTATGATAATGCCCACAGTGCTCCTGAAAATGTAATATTCTCGAGGTATTTGGGATTCTATGTACATTAATGGCAAAAAAGTATCTAATCAATTATGAATGAATTGTATGACCAAAGAAAGTGTGTAAGTATATTCCAAAGCCATAAAAGCATAGGTGATTAATGTGTTTCAATTTGACATATTTATGAGATTTTGGCCTCCTTTAAACCATTTTCAATCTGTAGGTGCTACAAACAATTTGTGTAATTTAATTTTTTTTTATTATAATCACTATGATAAGAATAATATTAATATTCATTTATTTTAAAAACACCAACTGGGATTTGGTAAAGTTTAGAAAATGTATATTCTATATACTAACATACTACACATACTATACAGAAATATAAAAGACAGTGAGGGCTGTGACTAGTTACACAGTCTACAGTAAAATGTCCCTGTATAAAGGATACAAGAACAATCCTATTTTGGAACTTTTCATAAGTTCATAGATATGTTCAACAATTACCAAATTAATGAAATCATGAACATTTAAAAAAATATATTAATAATAGAGAAATATATATTTCTGTATTACCCTTTTAATTACAAATTAAAATTTCCATGTAAACAATTTTTCCCCTAAAATGTCTGGACGTCGATATCTGGGGCTCCAGGGAACCGACTGCAGGTTATTGTGCACATTTTGCCAGAATAAATATTTTACCAGCAAAAGAAATGTCCTGCTTTTGTGCCCATAGTCCAATGGGCCTGAAAGACAATTCACGTCAATTTTATAAATACTGATATCATATATGCTATGGAGGATGAACAGTTTCAAACCATCTCTTACCATGACATCTGCCAATGTAATATGTATACTTGCCTGCTAATATATTTAGCAATGTAGATGACTTATCCGAAGGCATGTCATTTATACAACAACATAGTCTTAGCAAAACAAGTTGTTGTCTTTTTTCATTTTGTTTCATTTAGGCTCTGATTTTTTAAGGATATACTGTTTAGGAGCGGGTCCAGACAGTAAATTCTCACAACAAAACCATGAAGCTGATATACCAGAACACTGCAGTTTTAAAATGTAGGTTGCAGACAGACAAACTTGTTTTAGTGAAGTTGTTGATGCAACTAGACACTTGTAAAATGCTTGCATTTAAATAACATGATTTAGTTTGTCAATGCCAAACCAATAAACAAGGTGCTAATCATTGTCGGACGATTTGACTGAACTGATCACTGCCTTATTCCTAAGGTATGACATAAATTAACTACAAAAACGATTGGACTTTCAAAGGTGTTACACAAAAAAGCACACAGAAGATTTTCTAATTGGATGCACAGTGAGGGAAAAAAATATTTGATCCCCGGTTGATTTTGTACGTTTGCAGACAAAGAAATTATCATTCTATAAAATGTAATAGTATGCTTATTTGAACAGTGAGAGAAAGAATTTAAAAAAATATGAATTGATTTGCATTTTATTGAGTGAAATAAGTATTTGATCCCTATCAATCAGAAAGATTTCTGCCTCCCATGTGTCTTTTATACAGGTAACGAGCTGAGATTTGGAGCATACTCCTAATCTCAGCTTGTTACCTGTATAAAAGACACCTGTCCAAAGAAGCAATCAATCAATTGGATTCCAAACTGTCTACCAAGGCCAAGACCAAAGAGCTGCCCAAGGATGTCAGGGACAAGATTGTAGACCTATACAAGGCTGGAATGGGTTGTAATGACCATCGCCAAGCAGCTTGGTGAGAACGTGACCACAGTTGCTGCGATTATTCCCAAATGGAAGAAACACAAAAGAACCGTCAATCTCCCTCAGTCTGGGGCTCCTTGCAAGATCTCACCTCGTGGAGTTGGAATGATCATTAGAACGGTGAGGAATCAGTCCAGAACTACATTGGAGGATCTTGTCAATGATGTCAAGGGAGCTGTGACCTTAGTCACCAAGAAAACAATTGGTAACACATTACGCCGTGAAGGACTGAAATCATACAGTGCCCACAACGTCTCCCTGCTCAAGAAAGTACATGTACAGGTCCATCTGAAGTTTGCTAATGAACATCTGAATGATTCAGAGGAGAACTGGGTGAAAGTGTTGTGGTCAGATGAGACAAAAATCGATCTCTTTGGCATCAACTCAACTCACTGTGTTTGGAGGAGGAAGAGGAATACTGCCTATGACCCCAAGAACACCATCCCCACCGTCAAACACGGAGGTGGGAACATTATGCTTTGGGGTTGTTTTTCTGCTAAGGGCACAGGACAACTTCACCGCTGTCAAATCTCGGGTGAGAACCTCCTCCCCTTAGCCAGGGCATTGAAAATGGGTCATGAATGGGTATTCCAGCATGACAATGACCCAAAACACATGGCCATGGCAACAAAGGAGTGGCTCAAGAAGCACATAAAGGTCCTGGAGGGGCCTAGCCAGTCTCCAGACCTTTATCCCATAGAAAATCTGTGGAGGGAGCTGAAGGTTCGAGTTACCAAACGTCAGCCTCGAAACCTTGATGACTTGGAGACGATCTGACAAAATGTGTGTAAACCTGGTGGCCAACTACAAGAAACATCTGACCTTAATGATTGTCAACAAGGGTTTTGCCACCAAGTACTAAATCATGTTTTTCAGAGGGGTCGAAAACGCATTTCACTCGTGAAAATGCAAATCAATTTATAACATTTCTGACATGCGTTCTTCTGGATTTTCTTTTTTTATTTTGTCTCTCACTGTTGAAATAAACCTACCATTAAAATTAAAGACTGATCATTACTTTGTCTGTGGGCAAACGTTCAAAATCTGCAGAGAATCAAATATTTTTTTCCATGACTGTAAGACCATATGTTGATACTGATAGGAAGGAAAGAAACTAGCACTATCAGATCAGCTTTCTCTATTACATTCTATGGGAGCAAACATAAAAAGTGCTAATATAAATATATTATATACATTCAAAAACAGACATACAATATTATGTTCAAAGCTACATTTTTCCAAAAGGGTTATCGGCAAAGGGAAATATCCATTCTACCAAAAACAAGTTGAATTTGTAGAAACCGGTTCTGAGTACGGTACATTGTGTATGAGAAATGGTCTTAATCTTTTTTAATGTATTTTGTGATACAATAAATCATTACTCTTTACCTCTGTCTTTAGTCTGTACCCATGTGTTTAAGTGTTAAAAAATTTACCCCGTAGATGTGCAAATGTTTTCAAATGTGCCCTTGACTTACTTTACTATGTCAGGGTACGGTGCAATATCCTATGTTAAGTCAGTCAGCCCAGAGGCAGCCATCTCAGTAACGGCCAACAGCACCAAACTTCTCAACATGCATTTTTGGCAAGTTTCTTTGTAGGATTATGAACAAACACCAATATATTTTATAATGAGTCAATTCTATTTGAATTTGGCCCGACTCAGATTGCTGTTTCTGTTTAAAGGGTTTAGATAGTATCCGACTACACAGCCATGGCAGCCAGGGACACTGACAGGAATCCCAGGGCCCGGGACAAAATAAAACGTTTAGGACCCAAACCACGGGCCAAAATCATTTATAAATTGCACTGATGTTACTGTTCATAAAACAGGTCATAAACATTTACTGTTGAATGTTTTAGCTAGTTAGTTCTAAATACCAAGATTGACTGACTAATAAATAATTCTGTTTAAGCCAACCAAATGAGCCCACCTGAGGCCTGGTCCCGGGACAACGTTACCGGTTGTCCCCCCCGCCTGCGTCACTGATGGTAGCCAATCCAAGTCTAGATTGCTGGTGATTGAAAATTCCACTAGGGATATTCTCCCTCTGGCTGGATTCCAGTTTGAATTTACTGTCACTTCACAAACCAAGATATTGTGACATGCAGGCCTACTGAGCTAATGGTTTAACAAGTCCCTCAAGGAAATGCCTTACAATATAGACTGACAGACTATATTTTGTATTGTCATGAATAATTACATTCTAAAGGTTAATAATATTGATTGTACTTTCACAAAAAATCTGTCAGCAATGTGTTCTATCTAGCAACAAAAAATTCCTAACAAAGAATAACCCGGAGAACCCTTAAGTACAATGTTCTCAAAGCTTGCATGGATTGAAAGAGCTGCAATTCAATGAACTGCCTTATTGAATACCATAGCGATGGAAGCCATATTCCTCTCCATTGTCTTCCCAATCCCTTTTTGCCATTCCATACTTTATACATGACAGACTCCCTGCAACATCTCATTGATTCCCTGCAAATTCTCTATATACCTAGGTAATTGTTAATGGGGGGTGGGGAGGTGTAAAAACAAGTAAGCGCAGTTCCCCAACTTATTTTATGTTGTATTACAATGTACCCACCTTTGGTCATACATATAATTGCCATCAAGCTGGAGGGTCACATAGACACTACAGGTGTGTATTTGATACAGAAGTTATTACATAACTTACAATATCCCTAATGGAATTGTTCTGCGCTGTCTGCAGAAATGAGAGCAGAGTGTGCCATATCAGGCATTAAGGAAACAGAAACGCCAGAAAAAGGCCACACTGTTCATACAACCGCACAGTTTCAGTTTCATTATTATGTTGTTCTTGTAAATATGTTTATCTCTGATAGCCTTTTACCATTATTTTCATGACATTTTTTAAGGATTTTGTGTGGGACCCCAGGAATAATTGCTGCCGCTTCTGCGAAGGCCTAATGGGGATATAAATAACATAATAAATACTTCATACTGCACAGCTACAAGAGATGTGCCGACTGCAGAGAAACCTCTGGGTTACTGCGCTACAGATCCCAATAGCTAGATACCATTGAAATATGACACAGAATTAGAATCCATGATAAAACAGGACACACACACAAACACACACATAAAAACACACACGGTTTGAGATGAGTCACACACAGTGATGGCGGGGGAGCCAGACCCTTATGACGACCGTGCCTTCCCCATGCCTCATTATGAGCTCTGATGTGCAGGCTACGCGGGAGGGGAGAGTGGCGCCCGGGGGGGGGGCAACCGCTGCCTGTCAGATCGCCTCCCGTTCTTCGGGTCATCTTTTGCTTTTTCCCGCTCGAATTAGTGACTAACTGTCCGTCCGACCAGAGCATGTGGACTGACACTAAATTCAATTCCTCGCTTCCCCCTGTTCCGATGTTATTCCCACACTCATTCTAATTAGCTTCACCAGTGACCTCTTTTTCGGATATATCCTTCATGATGAAATGATCGGGGGGTTGCTTGTTCCATGGCCTCTACCATTTGTGCCCTCCTCTTCTACAGGAAATGGAGTGAACATATTTACTGGCGACAACTGTCTCCATTTCCTTATCTGATTCAACTAATGAAACTGAGAGCTGAGACACGGGGGGGGGTCCAGCGGCTCAACCTAATCAAATATAAGTCAACTTGGGGAACAATAAGTTCATGTCTATTTATTTCAGAATGTGCTGTTTCGGAGAGCGACTGATAACACCAGAAAATTGAGATGTTAGTGCTGGAAGAAGAAAAAACACCTTGAGTTCCCAGTGGCTTCTAGATACAGTCCAATTGATCTTACTGAGCCCAAAAAACATCTATTTTAAAGTTTGAATATGTGTTGCCTGTTAGAATGTTTTTAAAATGTTTTTAAAATCGGATACACACTGTAGAGGAAGGCATCCCCCAGCCATCAACCACGACTGAGCCAACAAATGCCCAACCTACTACAGGGAGGTGCTAGAGAGCAACGCTGCCCAGCCCGACATCCACCCATCCACCCAAGGCAGTACTCAGCCAATTTGCGCCCCCCTGTGCTGAAGGCTGGAGACATTGTAGGTACGTTGTGACAAGGAACTCAAACACCTTGCTGAAATAAAGCTGCTGAACTGTGAGGTTCAGCAGCTCAGACCACTGCACTTCTCAGAGGAACCTTGACTACATGACATGCTTTTGTACCTGTTCAGTCTCTCATATCCTCTGGCACGGGCTTTTTGGATGTACCAACAGTCAGAACAAAAATGTTTGGGTTCCTCCGAAACTGTAGACATGTTAAATACGGATATTAATTCATATTTTTGTCATGATTGTAATCAGAGTGTCTGTTTTAACAAACCAATTTCTAAACAAATCTGTTGCATTACATTTACAAATAAAAAATAATGAAGTCACGGTCACATTCACCTAGAGTCTGTTTGTTTATATTCTGCTACTGCTGTACAGCACATTTTCTAGACTTTTTCTATTTGACCATTAGACATCTCTGAAAAGCAGGAACCATGGCTGCAGATGCTGAAAGTCACCTCTGACCCCACACACTAAACAAACCTCCATGGGGCAGTAAACCACAGTAAAGGTTGAATAGGTTCAACCAGATACTCAGTGACTGTTTCACTGTTGGCATTTTAATCTGTTAAATGAGTGTAACATAACATCCATCTCTCCCTAAGTCTTGAACGGTCTTGAAACGTACAGTTCTCTTTCAAACCACAAAACGGTGACATTCATCACGCATGGAGACAGAGAGGCAGGCAGACTTTAATGCGTATGTACTAATGAACTGTATACTCACCACACATTGCACCTGGGGGGTAGCCAATATGCCACTGTTTTGCTATTCCAGTGTCCTCTCCATGTCTCTAATTTCTGGCAAAGCTCCGCCCCCTCCCTATCCCCCAGCACCCTGCTGTCTTCCTGGTCCAGGTCTCTCGCTGTTGAAAGTAGTGCAAACGTCCTGCTGAAACACAGACTGGTTCGTCCTGCTTTGACTTGATAGTGACGCCCTGAATTTGGCTCTGTATATTGTTTGACTGTTGTCAGTTCAATCGTCAAAACCTAGATCTCCATCAGGAGCTCCTGGTCTAAGTTCTGAGCCTCTCCTCAGGTGTCAAGTGGTTTTGTTTCCACTTTGCTGGTCATGGAACATTGATGCATGCTTTTCCTACATGCCTGTCACTATTAATATTTAATATGGATTCTTGCTGTTAGAACTAGATTCCAAATGTCCCTGTCTTGAGGCTGTGGACAATGTTTTCCTCTGCTTCAAAGGTAAAGTCCCATCTTCTTTCCCAGAGGTATGTTAGCTCAATGTCTGTTCTACATTAAATACTTAACAAAACAATCTTTCCCTTTGCACTTTCTGTGGCCCCATGGATAGTCTTCCCATCACCAAAATGATTAATTATTTACTTATTTCTATTTCTTCAAATGCGACAAATAAAATCTGCTGCTGGTTAGAGCTGTATTTAAAGAGGAGGCATTTTCCATGCTGACACAAAGAAATGAGAATGTAGCGTTTTCCATACTGATACAAAGAAATGAGAATGTACCGTTTTCCATACTGACACAAAGAAATGAGAATGCAGCCATAGCAGACATCAAGCCAATGATAACTGGACTGGATGACTGTGGACTGTGAGATAAGAAAAGAAAAAAAGCGATCTTCTAAAAAGCTGTGGAACTAGCAGCAGTAGAGATAGTGAAAAATGGGGGGGCTGCAGAGGCTCATCCGTGGCGGATGGGAGGCTCAGGTTGCGTGTCTAGCTGTCCTCTGGTCCTCTGTGTTACCCATGGTTCTCCTCTGAGGACACAAAGTTGTGAGGGACCCACATTAGACTAACACATATTAGAGTGACAGACACATTACAGTCACATATTATATCAACAGACAGTGCAACTGAGATTAGAGCGATACATTAGACTGACAGAAGCGTTAGATTAATAGACACGTTTGAGAAACAGACAGCAACCGACATATCAGAGTAGCAGATATGTCAGAGTAACAGACACATTAGAGTAACAGACACATCAGAGTAACAGATATGTCAGAGTAACAGACACGTTAGAGTAACAGACACATTAGAGTAGCAGACCATAGCGGACATGTCAGAGAAACAAACACCTCAGAGTAAAAGACACATTAAAGTAACAGACATGTCAGAGTAACAGACACATTAGAGTAACAGACAGTAACAGACAGATCAGAGTAACAGACCGTAACAAACATGTCAGAGAAACAAACACCTCAGAGTAACAGAGACATTAGGGTAACAAATAGCAACAGACATATCAGAGTAACAGACACAATGTAACAGACAGTAGCAGACAGATCAGAGTAACATATACATTATATTAATAGACAGTAGTAGATATACAGTAAAGTATTAAATGCATCAGAGTAACCCACATCAAGACTATTCAGATCAACAGACACATTTGAATAACGTTACGATGACAGACAAATAACAGTAACAGACTGAGAAACTAACGTGTCTTACTATATCTTTCTCTGAGGCTGTCATTAAGCGTATCCATCCATCATTCCCTCCATTCCACTCCCTCTTTTTGGGTCCTTTTCTCCACTTCCTCCTGTGTCTACTAGTTGGTTGTCAGATCAGATACCCTGCTTCTCTTCTGGCCACAGGAAGGGATGAGGATTAAAAGCCTTCAAAGAAATGCCTTTCTATATCTTGTCCATGTCTTCAAGATGCTCCTCAAATGAAGTCTGAAGGTCTCGAACAACATCATTATTCTGTTCAGCCATATCTGAGGAAATTCCCATGTCTGTTTTTTTAAAAGAATCCAGGTTTTCACTTTTTCCCAATTCCACTGTCTCTCTGTTTCTCTCACTCCACCTCAGTCTGTGTGTTGCTGAGCAGCTCCCTCCCCTCTTCGTCCTTCCTCTCTCCCTCTCTTCCTCCCCCCCCCTCCACTCCGAAGCTCCTAGAACAGCCGTGACTAAATGACATCTGAAATCCATTCATAGTCCTGCATTACAAATGAACAATGTCCCTGTTGTGTATATACACACACCAAGACACTGAAACACACCATCTGGGCACATATATACTACATCCTGGAGCGCTAGGCTACAGCACCAGTATTTATTTTACAATATGACATACAATAAATCATACAAAATATAACAATACACAAAACAACAATTGGAGCACCATCACGAGGCTGTTACCATAGTACTGTTTTTGTCCTGCTCTCAAGTGTCGGCAACAAGGCTTTTTGTGGCTTTGCTCTGAACAAGCCGCTGTGTTCAGTAAGATCCTCCTCAGGCACCAGTGCCAATGTGCCTGGGACTGTGGCCTGCCAGCCTCCGGCTTCGTATGCACTACCCCATGCCACCATCTGGGCCTAGGCACTGCCAGACTCTGCGTAACCCAACCGGCAGGGAGGCATACTAGCCAGAACCGGCTTTCAAGTCCCACCGCTGTCTCCGTTTGGCGGGGTTTTGGAGTGTCGGTGCCATAAATTTGCCCGAAACATGAGTGATTACACCAAACTGAGACTACAGATACAGACACAGGCGGACGTTATCCGAGGTTATTTACTGTAGTGTTAGCTTCATGGCCAGAAGGACTTTCAAAACAATGCTGCAGGTGGGTAATCTTGCTTGGTTTCCTTTTTAAAATGTGCTCTGCCAACTGGAGCAAAGCCACCAAATAATTAACTGGAACCATGGTGACGGAGAGGAGGAGAATAAGCTATCCTGTAAGCTGAATGGGCACATTAGCTCTCGATTAGCAGAACACAGGGGATGAGCCACTCAATGGGATACAGAGGGGCTACAGTAATTGGAAAGTGTGTTTGGTTGGGTAGTCAGTCACTCTTTATTTCCCTGTTCCTTTCAGATCAGGGAAAGCCCTTATCCAGTAGCATGGCACTCTGTTTTTCAATTCTTCCTCTTATGTTTAGTTAATTTAATCATTATTATTTTACCAAGTCAGTCGTGAACTCTTTTTCATTGACAACATGACCAAAGGCATGTAAATTCTAAAGGTCAGGACAACACAGGGAACCACATAATGGAAGAAAACACACAAAAATTAAAATGTAAACACTGAAAGCCTGAGTCTGCTCTGGTTGGTGCCTGGATGGGAGACCAGATGCTTATATAAGGGGCAGTCTTCCCTCTGGTATAAAGATCAAAACCCAGTGGAACAGGGCATTGGTGAGGATACTGCCCTGCATAGGGTGCTGTCTTTTGAGTGGGATGGAAATGGGTGTCTGTCCTGTTTCTCTCCTCCTCAACTGTGGAATTCTGCTTTCCACAGAATTCCACAGTTGAAAATGGTGAAAAATTCACATGTCCTGGCACTTTTTTTCCATTTATAAAAAATACTGAAACAAAGACCAAAAACACATGCACAACTCTTCTTCACTGCACCGGATATCCTAGCGTAGGACTGAAATAATCAAGCAGCAGGCGGTTGCTAAGCAACTGCTCTGCTACATCCCAGCCATCCTGAAAGCCCAAGTCTGAAAAAGAAGGGGATGACAAAAATGCATGTGTGTAGTCGAGGCCTAGGCTTTCAGCCAATCAGCATTTTGAGAAACGGCTTATATTTCAGTGTAGAACATAAGGGAAGACACTGTGAGTCTGTGGGACAGAAGAATGTTTTTGGCTGAAGAAATATACCCTCAGTCTGCACTGTAGGGACTGGTCTCTGCGAGCGTTCTACTGGGGGCTTAGCAAAGGAACTCAACATCCTGCATTCAAAAACAGGAGAGATAACACCTGTGGAGGACTGACTGTGTAATGCTCTTGTGCCTAACTCAAGGAAAAGTACAAGTTGGTGCACTTCAAATGGCTATTACACTGATCTGTTAGTGTTTCTCTCAGGCTCAGGTCAGACACTGGTGAAGCCCCTGAGGCTTCAGATTTGAGAGAGCTAGAGAAAGCCAAAGGGAGAATGAAAGACAGACCATAGAACCTGCACAAGGTATGACTGGTAAGAGCTACAACTTAGCTATTTATCTATTTTGCATCATGCTAATGCTAATAACACCTCAAAGAAGCTAAGCAGGGTCTGATCTGGTTAGTGCCTGGATGGGAGACCAGATGCCCTTGTAAGGGGCTCTTTTCCCTATGATATAAAGATCAAAACCCGATGCTCCAGGGCATTAATGAGGACATTACTCTGCATTAAGGTGCTGTCATTCAAGTGGGATGTTAAACGGCTGTCCTTTTTCCCGTAGAACTGTGGAATTCTTCATTCCCCAAATTTCCACAGTAGGCAGTAGTGAACAATTCCCACAAGGCAGTCTTTCAATGCTCTAAACATAATGTTGTTCTAATTAGGCAATGTTTATTAAAAAAGCCATAGAGCAGAAAAAACATCCTTAGGTAATATGTAGCCCGAGGCTTCCATCCCTATCCCAACACAAACACATGCGCACGCACGCACACGTACACAAAAATACCTGTACACAAACCTGTATGCTTATTCTTTGTACAAAAAGACACACAAATTTACTCATGCACAATTACCATCTGCATCATTAGCCATACCCAGCCTGTTGCCCTGTTCAAACTTTCCCGGAGCAAAATGCTCCGTCCTCCCAGCCTGCGACTATTAAAAGCCCTGTTTCAACGGGAAAGGGATGGAGAGAAAGGCTAGACGAAATAAGGCATTCGCGTGGAACAGAAGGCAGAGACCAGGGGGATAAAGACGCCACTGTGCATACCAATAAAGGAGTGTTTGTGTGTACACCGTAGAGACTCATGGAGCTCCAGGCTACAGTATACATGCATTTGTTCGCGGTCCAACTCACTGACGCTGTTTGTCATCTCCGTAGTTCATACAGCCGGCTAAATCTGGAGTTGTTGTGATCTCCTTGGTTCAAGACCGCCTATAACATACACTATTGTTCCTGGAGGCCTTTTTCAGAAATAGAAATGAAACAGCAGTTGGAAAGATACGTGCTTGACTTCATTTTATCCTTACACATAAAGAAATCCAGATCTGCCATGGCAATACTAGTGCTAATGCCACTTCTACAGCCCGTTAGCCTCCATCTTATCAATCACATCGAAGGCTAGTTGATTGTTAGCCAGTGACAGCAAAAGACACTACAGACACTAGGATATCCAATTCCCAGCATTGTTATTTATCATCAGGTTTCCACAGTACTAGGGAATGTGGGTTCTGACAGTTAAAGCATCAGGCAGGCCAGGGAAGCACCCTGGTGTGAAACACCCCTGATAGCAAAAATGAAGCTACAGTTTCATACTTCTTAATACTGACCTTCTAGTGTCACTATCAAAAGATGGGAGGAGGGGTTAATGAAGATTATATTCGGTGTCACTACTCACTCGTAGTTGTAAATATTGTTTTAAAAGTGTGAACAGCTCATAACAATTGCACCACTTTGCTTAATGCTAACAAATTATTTTCTACTTCTCTACTTTAACAACTGGTGTACTGACAGGTTTTAAGGAGCTACCTTATGAGCATTCTTTTGCAGCTTTCAATCCTTCTGTAAACAGTATATCTGATTCATTTTTATTCAAGTCCAAGCTAATCAGAGTTTCATGTTTCATAATGATCCCTCTGTCATTTGCCTGTCCAGTGGCTACAGCGCTTCAGTTCCCTCACAAACCCTGTGCCACCCCCAGAGGGGCCAAGCCTGTCATTGGGACTGACCTTAAAGGATGTGTCTAACCTTTCACTCAGAGAAAAGTAAAAACAACTAAAAAGAACAGCTATGACATTTGAGGCTCATTTTCTCCCTCTTGAAATTAGTCCAATGACCGTCACATCACTAGAGAAGTGGAAGTCATCCGTGTCAATTCTTTGAGGGTGTTACATTTCGGAAGCTGTAGAACATGTTGATATCGACTCTCTATCTCCTTAATGCTGAGGCAATCTGTTCTGCTGTAACCACACTTCCCAGGTCTGTACTAAACTTGCCTGCATCAAAACCACAAGAAGAGTTGAACATTGAGCAACAGCACTGGGGCATAGGGAAGACTACCACCCTACTGGCCCTCCAACACCACTTCCAGCAGCACCTGGTCTTCCATCCAGGAACTGACTAGGCTCAGAGGTGAGTCAGTAATGAGAAGCAGGGTGTTACACTGAACCCCAACATCCATCATTTTAAAAGAACCCCTAGGACATTTTCAGAGATGCTCTAGACATCCTGGATTTTGCCCCGGGTCAGAAGAGACATTTAAACTTATCTCATATCAACAGCATATTTACTGTCACTGTGTTAAGAAATTCAACTTCACATGAATTGGCACAGTTCAACTTGTTTCTGCATTTCATATTGTCTTTAAGGATGGTGAAGCAACCCAAATAATCCTTTCTCACTATACTTTCGTTCAAATACATACCCACACTTTGGTATTCCCCCTTTGAGCAAGTATATAAGCATCCGAACAAAAAGGGAACCCAATTATAGGTCCATCCCCGATAACCCATTGAATTCCTCTAATGAAGTCTCTCAGGCTTTCCATCATCATAGCTGTCAACCAACAGAAACTCTGTCACCCTCTTGGCTGACTACAATGATGAATGGCCATTATAAAGCAGAAGCATTGTTTCCGGAGAGGCGAGTGGGTTACAGCCAATGAGCAGCCTTCCAAGCCCCTGGGTTCTCCTGATGTTCTTTAAAATGCTCCTCTCAACCTCATGGTTCCGGTCAAAACACTAATGACATTATGGGCCCAATGTATTCATTTTTTCAATTGACAGATTTTGCCTTTTCTCTTTCCATCATTCCGCCTACTAGAAAACATTTTTTGCAGCAGAATAAGGCAAAGGAAAGAATGACTGGATTCCTATGCAAGTGAATACCAAGAAAGATCCAGAAGCTGACAAGAAGGCCTGACGTGTTTTAACAGGAACAATGAACCTGATACAGGAAACACAGTATCATAACGTTTTCAAAATCAGACATCGGCCAGTGTGTTTACTGGACACATTTCTGTGTATGACAACATCTGCAATACACTAAGCCTGTAAAAACATTGCATGCACTCTCTAGTATAAGTGGCTCCAAATTATTCTTCCCCACAGAGCACAGACTACATTTTTACAAGGCATTTCATAATGTGTCCAATTCAATTATTAATATTAAGTATTGCAACGAACTGTTTCAGTTGTCATTAGTGTTATCAATGATTTACGCAGCAGTCTTTTATGCACCGACAATTATAACAGCAAAACATAACAGAAGCCCAAATAATATCTCCGCCATTGCTGCCATCTTGTGGCTAAATGAATATGCCAGGTCTCCGCAAATTGATGAACTATTCAACCATTAGAATTTAGCCCCATCATATCAAAGGCTGAAGACAGGCTTCCCGTTGTTTTCAGTAAACCTTGGATATCTGTTTCTAATAACTTATTTCTCATAGGTAAGTAAATGCAGTAGTAGTGTCTCCTGTTGCCTGGCTGAGTAGGCCTACCTTAACTCAAACAGCCGAACATCCTGAGCGGCGCAGGTGTGGTGTGAAGGGACATTGAGGTGAATTGTGACAACTGTTTTTGTATTTTTGTACTCTAGAGTAAAACCATATGCGGTAACATAGGTCGTGAAATAAAGTAATTCTGCAATTCTGTTTCAGATCTTCAGCATGTACGCTGTTAGTATTTCGATCTATTGATTACTAGTGATTCAATCTCATTTGTATATTTGCAAGTATTCGGGTGTCCTCAATACAAGTCTAATTATAAAGAAACGTAGGTTATTAATACCCGCATGTTCACGAACAGGCTAGGCTGTGGTCACCCCTACGTATCCATTTCCATTTATCAGCCCTGGTCATCCACATATCTGATTGGCTGTGCTATCCTTACATCTTAGAACTTCTAGTCCATTGGCTAAACGTTTTTAAGCCGAACTTTAAACCAACTTTGCCACTTTCTGTCTACTATGAATAATGCAAGAACTAATAGCTTAGTCTCTGAATACAGTTTATTTTCTATTAAAAAGTAGACCTGTTTTATATCCATTATTTTCATTTGCAAAAGAAGGCAAAACATTTTTTTTTTATTATATGAGTCTTGTTTTTTGGTTGAGCTGGTTCTTGCATTGCATGTTTTATTCTCTTTATTTAATCAATTATATTTTTGGTTTTAGAGTTTCCAACAGTTCCACATTGCTCCTGGATTATGCATAGGTTCTTGTAACGCAGACAATAACTTTGAAGATGCCCAGAAGGAGATACGCTCACTTTTTAATTGTTGGGGTGACATTTATTTTATGTTTTTCATTTTCCCAATCAGATGGGACACTAGGGAAGCGTTCAACCCATAAAAGAGTGCACGAGATACAGAGGGAAACGGCGAGCAGGTACCACCACGGAACCGTAAATTATCAAGTTTATCACACTCAATGGAGTACGACGACTTCAAAACCCACGTTAAAACAGAAACAGTACCGTTTCAAGGGACAGAAACACTGGAAGTACGGAGCTAACATGACTATTTATTTAAATGGGTGAGTTACAGTGATGAAATGATCAACTTAGTATAAAGATATGTAAAACGTTGGCTGGTGCCCGACTTTTAAAGCAGGTGTTATGCCTTAGCCTACATAACGTACCCGATAAAGGATCAATATATGTTGCACTCTTTGTTATCTGATAGTTTTCATTTCATTCGGACAAATGGGGTTTTATTGTTTTGTATTTTGTCTTGTCAATTATTGTATTGTCAGCTTCAACTGACCATCCAAATTGTAGAACGCACAATTTTAATGTTCATCCTTTTAAATAACGTAACCATGTAGCCTGTGTAAAATGGTATTACTCCCTCTTGGAATGTGTAATCCTTCTCATTGACACAAGAGTTACGGAGTGTGTATATGGTGACATGACTGCACCTTTGTTTCAAGTGCATGACAACAGCTGATAAATGTGACCCGCATTCAAACCACTCGGGGCTGGGAAATGGCGTTTGTTCAACAAATAGTTCGTGGAGTTTAATACCCTTTGAAATATGTCAAGATTAGTAACTGAAAATGTTTCTTATCCGGTTTAGTATTCTCCTGAACTGCAGAGAAAATGTTGATCCTTAAAGCTAGGGGAGGAATTTTTTTATTAACCCCTGGCATTGGCACACATAACAGTAGCCTATACACCAGTCCTGCCATACACATGAAACCAGATGCAAGACCTCCAAGCATTAAGCTAATAATTACTTAATATTTTCCAAAACCTTTCATTTGGAATTTTTTGATTACCTCATGGCATGTTTTCGGCTGAGTTTCATTAACTGAAGGGTGCTAGTCCATCCCGAACAGGCAACCTGTGTCTATAGGTGACCATGACCCTCAGCTTTATTCTGCCCAACACACTGTACTGAAGGAGCCAAACTGAATGTAAAACCCTGTTGCGATTCTTTCGGGGGCTCTGGTGGGGGTGCAGGGAGGGCCCGAGGGGGGCTAAACGGGAGGTACTTTGACAGGCGCTGGAGGGTGGAGGAGGCTGTTTGCGCTGAGGTTAGTCACGCTAGCGAGCCACAGACTGGTGGTTCAACAGTTCAAAACGGGCTTAGGGAAGTGAACGGAGCGACAAGCACGGCCCGGAAACTGGCGCTACTTCAAAGCCTCCTTGATGAGGATCTGTAGCAACTCCTTTTAAACAGTGAAATATATTATTGATCTCCTCGGTGGGGTGGGAGTGGGAACCAACCTCTGAACTCGGCTAGAACAAGAGTATGAATTGACTTTAGAGTTTCAGTGTTCCTTTAGAGTGAAGGAGTTCTCTTTGTGACTACAACTGTACCACAGGCGAAAGAACAATTTCCTGTCTCTGTCATGAAACGTTTTCGAGTGTGCTTTAGTGAAATGTTTATTAATATGGATCTGGATCCTTCACGTGTAACTTCAAATGAAGCTCGTGCTAGTTAAGGCTGTCTTTGAGAATAACATGTTGTCAATCTCCGTCTTTTTCCCGGTTTTAAAACACCTATGGGATGAGTATTTGTTGGTTCACCAATGACTTTAATGAGTTACTAGCCAAATATTATATGATCATGTGTTTGTAATGATGTGGCATGATGTTGCACTGATCAGATATACATCTTAAAGTTTATTTTTGAACTTGTTAAGGCCCGGTCAGGCTTTACAAAACTCAATGTTTGTCACCTACAGTATTGCAGATGTTATCAGAGGATTGATTACTTAAAAGTTAGCAAGTCAACTAGGCAAAGTAACATTCACAAAACAAGAGTTAGTAATGCCCAAACAATATGCATTTTGATATTGGCAATAACATTCTGTCCTGCAAGTTTTCGTGGTCATCACCCACTTAACTGTAACAGTTGTCAACACCACACGACTGCAAGTTATCGTGCTACAGTTTTTTTGTTAATTTGGGTTGTGCACAAAAATAGTTGTTTTATGGGAAACATAAATTGACTCAGTTGGCACTATTGCAGGGACAACATAATGAAGCATACATACACAAGTTCAGTCTCTGGTGTTGGGGAACACTCCAAAAAGAACTCAAGCTCTCTCACGCCGTCTCAACCTTTACAATAACCGCTCAGAGAGGATTCAATATAAAAACCAAGTCTTGAACTCAGGCGCGTCAGACTGAGCGCTCAGTGTGCCAGAAAACCTGTTTCAAGGCAAAGAGATGACAGACACTTAAATGGCAGCGGACGGAATCAGCGTGAGTCTATGCGTCCTAATATGCTGACGCTCCCATGAGGACGACAGCTCCCACTTAGCTCTATAAACACACAGCCTCCAGATTCTGCCTTCTGCTTTTTTACAGCACTGTCATCTCTGCATTAAGACTTAACTAGAAGCCGAGCAGCCTGTAACTTTCCATTCTAACCAGGCTGCTGACCAATCCCTATTTTGTTTCAAGTCCCCTACCCGCCCACCATCCCGTCTCAGGGCTTCCTGCATTCAACTGTCAGATGGAGACGGAGTAGGAGGAGGCTCTGACCACGCCGGCTGACCCCTTCCTTCATATAGGAGCTCTCTTACGTGGACCACGCCCTCTCTATTGAATGAGTCCATGCGCAAATGTTGACACAGCCACTGGCTGGCTCTCTATCGCCCGTCACCATGGGTGAGGGCACTGGTGGCGTTCGGTTCTCAGCACCTGCGCTGAATAGAACTGTCAGTCAGAGAGGCCATCGCTGCTTCTGTTATAATCCGGTTTGGGTTTTCGGGTGTGATTAGTTTGCTCATCTTTTGTTGAGGCGGAATGGACGCTGCCGGTCAGTCGTTTACGCAATCCTCTGCGTTACGTGTGACGGTGTCCCGACTGAAAGATTAGCAGTTTAGCAGCAATGTAGTAATTGTGGCTGTTTGTTCAGTTCCGGGAGGCGACAATGACCCGGCAGTGTCTGCTTTGGCACTGACATCTGCTGAATGAGCCTCTAACTTCACCCAGGGGTTGTAGGTCATCTGCAGTCTCCCGGACGGGTTACCTACGTCTGGGTGAGTTTAAAGCTGGGCTTGAATAGGGACCCGGCCTGGACAGGTCACGGTCAGCTCCAGGTTGAAAGAGCCTCCTGGCTTACCATTTGCAAACGCACAATAAAGTCAGAAAACTGTAACTAATTAGCAAATCCCACAGTGGCCAGTCTGGTGGCACGGTAGTCGCACTGGGCTGTCACTTTGAAGTGGGCGTCGGCCCCGTGGCTTGTGTTGGCGTGCTAATTGCCTCATCTCCCAGGAGCTTCCTGGATACACAGACGGACGCCCCCTGAAACAAGACTCTTCGGGGTAACTCCTTATCCGGTTTTGTTTACCCTATCTGGGGAGTGGAGGATGCAAACGGCTGGCCCACAGAAATGTCAAGATGGCCAGACTTGTCTTGAAACACATGATCTGTCACCCATACACGTGACTGACCGAAACTCTTCTCTCCCAGGACCTTCAAGGTCCTGCTGTTCCACAACTCTACTTTTACACACACTGAAACTATTTTGAATCTATTACAAATCTATTATGAATCTACTTTGGAACTTTTATGAATCTATTATGAATCTGCTATGGGACTATTGTGAATCTACTATAGATCTATAATGAATCTGTTATGAATCTGTTGTGCCTGTACACTAAGCTGTAACTTGTTTTCTTGTCTATCCTTATGTTGTCCCTGCAGGCCCAACCTATGTGGAACGAGGTGTTGCCTCGGATGGACCATTTCATCCAAAACTCAAAAATGCACCAAGCGTGAGTTCCTTATTTCCACTGACACATTTAACAAATGTTTTCAGCCCTTCTTGGGTGTGTAATTCTGTTACACATTCAGACAAATCATGGGTAATACGTACATGTTGTTATTTATTTTTTATTTATAATATATTTCATAACCACCTGTGAGATGTCAGAAACATGAATTTGTTTCAAACTGTCTCAAGGGTCACCTTCCATCCGGTCACGTTCCATCCGGTACCTTCCATCCGGTCACCTTTTATCCGGTACCTTTGTCATCAGGAACCATGACTTTGTTCTGACTACTGCATGGAATGCAAGCTGCAAAATCTTGGTTTAATAAGGATGGAAAGAGCATCAATCATACTCTGTAGTACAGTGGAATGCTCTATCCAGCCAGCTGGAAGTTGTAATATTACATCCAACAACAGGAGAATCCAACCTGTGTTTCCTCCAGTTCCTCCTTCAGTCAGACATATGAAATCCATCTGGAACATGTACTACTTTATTCTATGATCATTTTCTGGTTTTGTGTCTTTGGAATGGCGAATTACCTATTTGCCCACTCATATAGTTGTCTTGCAGTGCATAAGAGTTTTTATGTCATTGAAAATCATTTTTACACAAATTTGTTTTGCATTGTCTCAAACTCAAATGTAGTGCATCATCATGTAAATAACATGTGACAGTTCAGTAAATATGACTATCGCAGTGATATGCCAGTGTTTTAAACAATGGTTAGGGCAGTTATTCTGACAGTAGGAACGACAGTGAGTATGACAGTGATTGTGACAGTGGTAGTGACAGTGGTTATGACAGAGCAAATTACCGTGAGTTTCACATTGATTATGACAGTGGTAATGCCAGTGATTATGACGGTAATTATAACAGGGATTATCACAGTGCATCTGGCATTGATTATGATGTTATTTATAGCAATGGTTATCATAGTGAACATGGGGTAGTGGGAATAATGGCTATAATGACAGTGGTTATCACAGTGATTGTGACAGTAGTAGTACTTATGACTGTAGTTGTGAGATTAAATACAACAATGATTATAACAGTGATAATGATAGTGGTTATGACAGAACTAATGACAGTGAGTACCACAGTGTTTTTCCCTGTGATTATGATGGTAATCATATCAGTTATTATCACAGTGCTCCTGACAGTGCTGATGACCATGATTATGACACATGTTGGCAGTTTTAACGAGTTCTGTACTTGGAGAGCCTGTCTTACAGGCCTATTTGCATTGAAATGTGTTATCTGGACATTTAAATAACACTTGAAGACCCACTAGATACATTTTTCTATTACAGTTTTTTGACAGTTTGGTGAGAGGTGCTACACATGTACCCTCTCAAAATATTGTTTTCAAGCAGCTATCTTTGCTGCATTCTCCATTACCATGATCAAGATATCACAGAAAACATGCTTTGATTATAAACATTTTGCAACAGGTATTGCAACAACATTGGTTCTTGATTCTCTAGTGACCCAAAGTGTACCTGGACGAGCAGGACATCTAAACCTCTGTCGGGGGGGAAGCATTCACTTGTCTGCATGGCATTCTGGGAAGAAAATTGGGTCTTTTAGGGGAGCTCCGGTTCCTGTCTGTTTCCAAAATATCTTTGTGGCATATCATTATAATCCACACCTCTACAAGTCTTGATTACTAGGATTAGAACAACTTAACTTGACCCAACCCTTGACCCGGAGGATTTAACAGGCCAGCACGTCCAAAAAAGCTGTCTCAGCGTTTCCGGGACAGCGTGTGTGTGCTTTCTTGTCACTGTGAATTTCACACAGTTACAGGCACGTACAAACCCTGAATGCTGTCGTGGCAGGTCTAAGAACAGTCCTTAACCTTGATATGTTGACCAAATACTAAAACAAATTGATAAATTTAGCAAGATACGGTCCACTTTGCACCTCAAGTCTCAGTATTTGGCCAATTTGTTTAAATGTTTGCACATGAAACATTTTCATGCACAGCTCCTTAAAAAGTGTCAGTCAGCAGTGCCCACCACTGTTGATATTCATGCAGGCGGCCAGGAGATTTGTGGTAAGCTGGATACTCTGTTGTTGTCTGTGGCCAATGGGCCATTGCTGGAGCCCTCCAGGGGGTTTGGCCCGGGTACAATGACACCAAGCCAGGGATGATGGGAGAAACCAAGCGCTACGGGGCCAGGGGTGGGGGCTCTGGAGGTGCTGTGCCCATAAAAACCCTGCATCATTTATGCATGAATACCTTCCTCCCTGTATCCAGGGCCCAGTGTTCTCCCTCTTTTCAATCCACAGTTTATTTCAGGGGAGTGAATTCTTGACCAGTCCACCATTGGTTGTTTGACTTGTTAAGTCACAGTGCCCATTAAATCTAATTGTGCTGTTTGTCCAACTGAGTTTTCATTTAGATAGTAAAATGAGCCACAAAAACGGGTTGAAGCAGTTATTCTCTAACAGTTAAGTCTCTGCTTTAGGTTCCTATACATTCCACTGCTCTGGTATAATGAACACTTCACTTCTGTCTCTCTCTCTCTCTCTCGTTCTCTTTCTCCACCTTCCTGGCTTGTAGCAAGGTGTCTTCCTCGCTGCCACAATAGAGCGGTGTGCAGGCAGCCCAACGTCTGTGAGTGCCGGCCTGGTTTCTCCGGGGCTCGCTGTGAGTTTGCCAGCGTGACCTACGGCCTGGTAGGCCATCCCTGGCCCTTCCTGCGCCCCACCAGCCCCATGTTCAGAACCCCCACCATCTGGCCAAGTAACCCCCTCACACCTTCCTCCACCACCCTGCCAAGCAGCCTCACCCTCC
>JACXGJ010000301.1:0-142397 GCA_016801105.1 Esox niger
GAAGAAGAAGAAGAAGAAGAAGAAGAAGAAGAAGAAGAAGAAGAAGAAGAAGAAGAAGAAAAGCATTTTAGCCAGACGAGTCTGCAGTTGGATGCATGCCTCACAGTACAGTCCGTGGCAGTAACGCACCGGAAACGTTTAGAATTAGCGTAATGCAGGCAACATTAGAGATTCCGTAGCAACAATAAGGATTCCGCTTTAAGAATTTTGCATTCAAAATAGCAGTACGCCCAAAACGCGATTTTAATAATATAAAATATTTTTTTAAATCTACTTTGCATAGCGTGTATAGTAAAAATATATTTTAAAATATATTTTACTCCACCCATCTCATTGGCCACAATGTTACTCAATGCATATGAAATATATTGCCCTATAGGAAAAAAAACATCTATATGCCGCAATGAAGGTATTGTAGGAAATGTTCAGGAGAATCTATAGAGGGATAATATGCAAACATATCAAGGGGCAGTGTGTATTTGCAATTGTTGCTGGCTTTTTACTCCACCCATCTCATTGGCCACAATGTTATTCAATGCATATGATATACATATTGCCCTATAGAGAAAAACGATTCTTGAATTTTCTCTTTAACATTAATTGTTTTCAATTTTTTGAGAGGTAAATTTTCTTAAACAATTAATAAACCCATGTCAGTTTTCAAGAATTATGTTGGTCTCTTTTATTTTGAAGAATTCCTTATTTTCATGACCCGGACGTGATTTCTTTAATGTTTTTCACAACCGCCATATAAAAGTCATAGAAGGAAACTGAATGGTGCGTCGGAGCTACGGTTTCAATCGCTCCAATACTTTACAGTGAGTAAACAATTACTTTTGCTTTGGCCTACATTTCTCCGTGATATACTGCACACGTCTTTTTTGGGTATTGTTTCGCTATTGCTATACATGCAACGTGTTAGACAACGTGTGCGCTGGCTAGTCAGCACGCTTATAACATACACTACTGAGCTACACCATTGGTACGATTTGTATTTTCGATATTTATAATGGACTGTTTTCATTATTCTTCAAGTATTGTAGTTCAATGAATGGTCATCCTCTGCCATGACATTCGCAATTGCTCTTTAGTTATGCTAGCGTGTAAGAAACTGCTAGGTAGCCAACTAGCTAACTCTTAATTCGTTCTCAGGTATCTCGTGCGGCGTTGAAATGATTATCCCGGTCCGTTGCTTCACCTGTGGGAAAATCGTTGGAAATAAATGGGAGGCGTACCTTGGCCTCCTTCAAGCTGAATATACTGAAGGGTGAGATTGGTCTTTTCTAAATGGGTTGTTTACTTTACATTGTATTTCTTCTAAAACCTTGGGTACACTACATGGGCTACTCCGTACAAACCCAGTAATTCTCCCTTCTTTATGGTTGGCAGTGATGCCCTTGATGCACTTGGTCTGAAGAGGTATTGCTGTCGGAGGATGCTACTGGCCCACGTAGACCTGATAGAAAAGTTGCTGAACTACGCACCCCTGGAGAAATAAATACATCGATCAATCTGGCTAATTTTATGGACATGAGGCCGTTTACGCGCATTTGGAATTACATCATATGCTAATAGTTTGAGTTGTACTTTAAAAAAATAAATTCTGAAAGTGCTACTTTTTTCTTTAAATAAGAATGTTTGACAATGTTATTTTCTGGAAATGTATTTTTTTTTCTAAATAATCAACTTACCCATTTAAGCAGCATGAGTCTTGTGCCAAAACAAGTATTTTGCTATAACGTGGTTACAGACACTGCAATCAACAAACTTGTGTCAAGTCTAATTTTAACAGCCTTTTAATCAGTTCAAGTTTTGATACAAAAGAAGGGCGAAGAGAAAGAAAACATACACAGTTCAACATATAAAATGTTTACCTCTGCTGTGTGCATGCAGGTGTGGCAAAAAGTGTCAACCACATCCTTGAAACTGTCCTTTCAGAATCAAAAAATGAAATTACAAAGACCGTATCACTGTGAGAGAGAGAGATGATGTCCGAGATCAGATCAGAAGACAACAAAAGTAAAATGCTTGGTGGCTGCTGAGTACCAGAGAAACGTCAACATCGGGGCAGAAGGTTGTTGGGGCTATTAACATTCACTTTCTGTCTCACCATCAAATCATCCCAGATTTCTAAGCAGCTTGGTGCAGAAATAAAGTCCTGCCTCCCCTCCTCAGCCATAACGGAACATATACACAACCTACAATGTCTGGAAAAGAATTCAGAAAAAAAACAATATCAGACATTTATACAGACATTTGTCACCCCCCTTTGTTGTTGGGATATTGGTGAAAGGAGGCTGAAGCGTTGTTGTTTATGTGCTGCAAAAAGTAGATACACAGATTTGCAGTGACTCCACATACAAAAGAGACACCATTCACCCAAGTTTGATCACAATGTGCTATACTACAGAATCAAATTTAATAGCATAGTATACCGAAAACATCACATTTGACCATAAACAATAATTATCCATTGTAGACTAGTAATCATTTAATATGTTGTTCTGAATGAGCTACACAGCAGCCAGGCATTGCTAGCAAATTGTCTATTAACAACTATGCAAGTAAACATGTTAAATTACATTTTAGGTCTCTGTATGTGCCAATCAACTTAATTTTGAAAATGCCAGTTCTCAACTGTAAAAAAACATTCACTCAATGTCAAAAATGCATAGTAGAGCCTGAGAAATTGCCTGTGACTCACATTAACAAACAGACTGAATCCATTACACTGTCCCCATTCTGATTTTAGTGGGGGAAAACTTTACAAAATAAAAATAAGCTATTGATCATTGGTTGCTAAATACATTTAGTAATAGACCCGTGAACAGCAAAACAATCAACAGGTTTATTGTGGCGAGAAGGGTCTAGCCACAATTCTCTCCACTATTGTGCACTGGTTCCTCTGCAATTTATACATATTTACAGTTGTTTTCTCAATAAAATTCTCCAGTAAAAACATTGACGACTGCTTCCTAATTTCTTTAATGCCTTCCCTGAAGATTTCTGGTGGCCCCATGGGAAGGAACATCTCACATTTTGTCCAATAAGGACTAGTTACAGAAAGTTTGACTTGACTGACTCAGATCTTTGACTCATTCTTTGAGAACAAATCCTTTGACTGATTGGACAAATTTGGATCAGTAATGTGCAGAGCACTCTAGGACCCACTGTCAGGGAACGATTAAATGAAAACACATTTTCTTATGTTTTAGACCTGTAAATGTGCAAGTTGAATGAAGTAAATGTATAGTTACCAGGCACAAAAAAGTGTATGTTGTGTCTTTAACATAAAATGTATTGAGAGGGATTTGTAAATCTTTGTAAATGGCATCTCATCATTGACTGCATAGACAGTGTTGAAAATTCACCATGATCCCTGCTTCCAAGCTTACCTAGCGATGCCGCTCGCGATGCTCCCTATGTCTATCTCGTTCCCGAACACGATCTCGGTCTCTCCCATCTCTCTCCCCACTTATGGAGCGCTCTCGGTGCCGGCGGGACATTCCTGCTGCCTCCCATTCCTGGCTATAAGACTCTTCTCGCTCTTCCCTTCCCCTGCCTCTGTCTCGTTCTCTATCCCTTTCCCTGTCCCTCTCCCTATCTCGGGAACGGTGTTCTCTGTCACGGGAACGGTGTCTTTTCCTACATAGAAAACAAGTTAGGAATGAGGTTAATGATTTCTGAGTTCTTTATATTTTTTTATAAGGAACAGCATGTAGGTTTCCCCAAAAATACTACACTGACCTGGAGCCGTAAGACTTGCTCTCGATGGAGAAAAGGCAGTCTTTGAGAGAGATAACCAGGGCTCGACAGCGCTCATCCCCATACACTCTTGACTGTTTGATGACTGCAATTGCAGTCAAAAGGGTCTCAATGGCCAGAGGCAGGTCACCTGTATATGAGATGACATTACAGGTCTTTATGACAGTAGAGTTCAAGTTGACCATTTCTATAGAGGTTTCACTATTAACTTGAATTTTCTTGTCTGATGTAGGCTTCATCAACACTTTTTTTATTGTCTAACCGGCAGTGGCTCCAGACACAGCTTTGGTAATGGCGCTGCTAGCAATGGCTCTGTTTCTGTTCATCAGCTCATCAAACTCTCCCTCTAGCACTGGAGGTTTAGGAGCTTCACTCTCCCTGTTGCTACAGAAAAATATAGATCAGCATCATAAATATACTGTACATACCCATACAACTTAAATGAATACAAAATGACTTCATAGTAAGTACAATAAATGAGCTCACTTGTGCTGGTTGTAGGATGTGTTGTGTTGTTGACTATAGTTATCGTGTTGAGCTGGAGGAAAGAATGCCGGGTTTAAATGCAGGGAGGGAGGAGGCTGGCTGGGGAGATGTAGAGGTGGAGGGAAAAGGTGGGGCATGGGGGGAGGGGGGATGTGAGGTGGAAGGTGGGGAAAAAGAGGAGGGGGCCGACTGAAGAATGGATTTGACAGAAGGGGAGGTTTGTTGTGAATTAGTAGGGGGTGGATAGTGTGAGGGACAGTGGTGTGGTTAAGGTTGAGTACAGGAGGGGAGACAGAGGTGTGTTTGTCCACAGTATCTGATGACTCTTTTGAGTTAGATCGCTGTGGGACACCTGTGGAGGAAAAAAAGTGTGAATGTTTTACTATCACATCCGAAGTAGATTTGTGTATTTATTAGATTTTCTGTAAGCAAATTTGTAATTACGTTTATTAGCCTGGGCTTCAAAAATGGCAAGATTCTGGCGTGTGGCAAAGCGGCAGTCCACCCTTTCTCCATTAACATGACAATTTGGCAATGTTTCCAGCAACCTTTGCAATGACTCTTCTGTGGCCACCACTAATTCAGCATATCTGGAGAGTAAAAGATAAATCTCAGCCTTATGTGTACAGTATGTTGCTAGCTGGATTAAGTGAAAAAAAAAAATTGAGATTGTATCACATCATAATGAACTAGTAATTAGTAGCATACAAGCGCAGTTCTTTTCAGTTCTTCAAGTTTTGGAGATAATATTCTAGACAGCGAGTGATATTTATGAAAAATTGACATTGCTCTGTTAGAATTGTATTATTCTGAGCTACATTTGAGACTAATTATACTTCAGTGTTTGTCTCCGGGTCTCCATCAAACACAATAACCAGTAAAGAAACGCCAAAACACCTGTTTGATTAGGAAATAGATCACATTAGATTAGAATGATGCCCACTGGATAGGCCTAATTCTCACCCCCTGGACTGGCCATTAGCTCGGTTCTCAGCAAATTTTATCTCCAGAATGTCCTTCACTCCCAAGGTGCGTGCCACGTTAATAAGGTCTATGTCAGAGGTCCACTGAAGAGTGGGTAAGAAAAGGGTGGTGGAAGAAATAAGGAGGGAGATTTAAAAGGATATTAGGTCTATGTATCCCAATACAAAACATGGGATAAAAGATAAGCAACACGTGATTGAAGTTGATGGGGGTAGACTTACCCAGGAAAAGTTGCCAACATATACAGACAGTCTTTTGTTCCGCACCCCACTGTAAGTATAAAGTACAGCTGATTTGCTCTCCTCTTTCATAGGCTGGTCCTTGTTGAGAGGGATGGCATTCTCTGAGAATTTCCGTTCACGGCTCACAGAGCCTGTGAGCACAGCATCATAAAGATCACTTGCCTCTGCTGTTGTTGCAAAATCCCCATCCTACAAACAAAAACAAATGGCGAGAAGGTCATCATCCCTTAATGTCTATCTTATTTCTTACCCCATAAATTTCAATCCGTAAATGATAGACAGAACTATTAAGAATAAGAACACTAGAGCCAACACTATGTTGTTGATACCAAGGATAAGACACTGAACTTTTGTCAAATTCATATCATCTAAATCTGTCAGTTAATAATAACTTATGACGTTGACGAGCTTATCAAAATAACATGTGAAAAACTCGTCCTTTTCATTTCTTCTTCAAGAATGTCTGCATTGGTTTCAACTTCTAACTATTCATTGGTCAATAGCTAGCTTTCCAACAAAATCCATTGGCCTGCCTCACCTCCCCGTTATTTTGATTGAAGTTCTCATCGTAGATATCTATGAGGTCAGGTGCACTACCACAATCAGCCGCTTTAGCTGCCATCCCGAGTCCTGGGTTGGCACTGCAGCCTGTAGCTACGTTGAGTTAGCTAACGACGTTAGCAACACTTTCTCTCAGTAATACGAACACACTTGGCAATAAACGCAAGCAAATAACTCGTTAAAGATCCATGTTTCCTTGCGTCTATATTTTATTGACGTATCTAGTCCAGCTGGCTACCCAATAAATACCTATATTTTTTTCAAATAACTAGCTAACAATAGCCAAATAGCTAGTTAGCATCACCTCGCATCTACTCCCCTCCCCTTGCAGGGAAGCTGGCGTGGACGAAAACTGAAAGGCAAACAAAGAAATCCACAAACTGGAAGAAAAAAGTAGACAATTTTTATATTTTCATAATGTGATCAATGAAAAATGCAGGTCTGCATGCAAAACACGATAAAATCACGATAAAGTCTCAGCTAGCTTTTCGCTATATCAAATCAGGAGCGGAACCAAAAAGTAGATCTTTCAAATAACTCCGGTGTGAAACAAGCATTGTTTCACATGGTTCCACGATTATTGTTTAGTTACCGTCGAAATAATTGAACTGTAGTTAAATCGAGTATCTCATTTAAACGTGTTAGATGTTGATACAAATATTATTGTCTACCATGCACATATAACCATATTTTGAAATAATAAATAATTTCCCTCACCAATATGGTTTCCTATGTTGCCATAGAGATGGTTAAACACCTTAACTGAGAGATAGATATTCGGAGAAAACAAAATAATTAATTGGACAAGCTGATTGAGGCCACTAATGGAACAACGGCGTAGATGGTCCACAAAATGTATATATCTAAAGCATTAGTTTGTTATTTCCTCAGGAAAGGAAGGACACCCACATAGATCATTGGTGCCAACCCGCCCTCCATCCAGGACTTAAACAAAACCAGAGTCAGTAAAATGGAAGGAAACATCAAAGCAGATCCATCACACCCTGGATACAACCTGTTCCAGCTCCTCCCCTCTGGTAGGCGCTACAGAGCACTGTAATCCAAAACAAACAGACACAGGAACAGTTTCTATCCACAGGCCATCACTCTGATGAACAGTCAACTTCATTCACTTAGTGCCAGGCACAATCCTTGTATAACTACCCAGTAACTCTGACCCTAACATCTACCTGTCTATTAATTATATATATTTTTTAAATCAGTGTTGTTCATACTGACCAACTTTATGGAGATGCATATTTCCTTTTCCAACAGGACTTGGCACCTGCACACAGTACCAAACCTACCAGTACCTGGTTTAAGGACAATGGTATCCCTGTTCTTAATTGGCAAGCAAACTCGCCTGACCTTAACCCTATAGAAAATCTATGGGGTATTGTGAAGAGGAAGATGCGATACGCCAGACCCAACAACGCAGAAGAGCTGAAGGCCACTATCAGAGCAACCTGGGCTCTCATAACACCTGAGCAGTGCCACAAACTGATCGACTCCCTGCCACGCCGCATTGCTGCAGTAATTCAGGCAAAAGGGGTCCCAACTATGTATTGAATGCTGTACATGCTCACACTTTTCATGTTCATACTTTTCAGTTGGCCAACATTTCAAAAAAAAAAAATTGTATTGGTCTTAAGTACTATTAAAATTTTCTGAGATACTGATTAGGGGGTTTTCATTAGTTGTCAGTTATAATCATCAAAATCATCTAAATTAAAAGGAATGAACACTTGAAATATATCTGTCTGTGTGGAATGACTGTATACATTATGCATGTTTCACTTTTTGAATGGAATTACTGAAATATAACAACATTTTGATGATATTCTAATTATATGACCAACACCTTTATATTTATATTGTTTGCACTCTGCTATATATATATAGATCACATCCACCCATTATACTCTGCTCATTGCACAACTGTTGTTGTTTGCTTTATTTAGTGTATCTATGTGTACTGTATATTGCAGTTGGTGACTCTTGTTGACTGTCCTTTGTTTAGTCTTTCATGCACATCGTGAGTCGGTATAATCCGGAGTCAAATTCCTTGTATGTGAACACATACCTTGCGAATAAAGTTCATTCAGATTCAGATAGATGGGACACATAGTTCTATCTAACGTCTCAGCCATCTTACCGTGGACCAGTTTGGATCAGTCAAGCCACTTAACGCTAGTCATAGAGGTATTTTGTGCAGCAGTAATTTGGTCCAGAAATTTTTTTAACGATACAAAGGAGGTGGGAAACATTGATTACGCATCAGCAATAGGGTAGAAATGAATGATGATATTTAACTGTACATACCATGTTTGTACCATCAATGAACAAGAAAGCTAATCTTGACCTTAGCTGTTGAGCTACGTAACTTTACAGTACTTAAAAAATATATATATTTTTTTATATCTAGCTGTCTCAGCTAGTTTGCTATAGCAAACTGCATACACCATATGAGAAATAACGCATTTTCGTCGAAGAAACGTAATCACTGTATATAATCAGCAGATGGCGATGTTGTGTAGTCTATGCCCACAAGAAAGTAGCCTTGTTACTCCTATTTCCGTCCACCGATTAAAATGCTCCTGTTGGCATACCAAATTCAGTGAGCTAGCTTGCGCCGTTTAACGTAATGTTGCTAAATGTAATTATACTATTTATATGTATATACAATACATACATGTATTATAATTTAAAACCACAATTAATTGTTATTTTTGGAAATATACATTTGCACTGCATTTAAAGTACTATCCTGCACCTTCCTACATTAGACCATAGCCATTTTGTACTCTTAAATTAACAAGCTTTTGAAAACTATTTCAAATGGATTTATTTGTTAATATTCTGAAAAGTACAGTAATATTATGTATTATGCTATGCATGACAGTGGTTATTTATATATTATTAGGGAAATGTAACTTATAAGAACTGAAATGACACATCTAGCATGTGTTTTTATTGTAAATTTTTTAGAACAGGTCCCAGGTAATGGCTCCAATTTGAATTATAGGGGCTCTGTGACATCAGCTCATCTGTTCTATTATCTATGGAAGCCCATGGCTTACGTTTTCATTGTCGCCACGCCCCTTTGTTGGAGTAAGGAAGTACTAACAAGCCACAAACCCCGTTGGTGTAAATCGAGAACATCGTAGCGGACGCGGTAGATTCAATTCGTGGGAGAAGTGGCCGGAGAGACTCAAGCGTTGGAGTTGGAGTTCTCGTTTCAGGTTTAAACTAGTGAAGGCCAAACGAGGCCTTGTTGAATCGGTTTGGCTTTCCAGCACATTGCTTCGCTAAAAGGCTAATTGTTCGAGGTTCGATCGTCTAGACAGTGTTCGCTGAGGGTCCCTAATGGTTGAAATCATTAAAAGCATGTCAACTAATGATTACCGCGAATAAAATGCATTAGCTCAACGGAAGCTTCAGCCTTAGTCTAATTTTTCCTAAACGTTTGTTTTTATTTACATGAGTAATTGTCTAACTAATAGGGCCTACTGGATGTATAAGTGCACGATTAATCAGTGAGTGAAGAAATCAAGAGAGACGACATTTGTGTGGGCTTTTAAATGTGTTTGAGCTGACAATTGAGCTCTTGTAACTCGGCAGTTAGGGAAGCACAGTGCTTTTTTTAACATGGAAATATCTTATACCTTTTAGTTAGGTACACATTTTTTCTAGATGGGTCCATTCCAAAAATGTCACAATATCTATTCATCCATCAAACAGCGTTTCATTTCCTTATTATATAGTCTAACTGGACTCGAAACCAAAGCGTGCACATCAGCTTATTCAGTGCCGAAACGAAGCTGCATACGTCATCTAATGGGCTTTTATTTCCTCTGAACCATGTACCATGTTGTTCCGACCTGTCTCGTTAGAAATCGCGAGGCGTGTACCGAAGCATTGGTTCAAGCGTCCCATCACTAGTTTTAATCCGATCGTGTTGGTGGTTTGAGAGTAGGCTACTTCAGAGCAAAGGGACACAGAGGTTTGTAACTATTACACGCACAGACAAGGATGATAACATTGAGATTAACACTGAGCAGACGGTGTCTGTGCAACGCTGGACTGTCACTGGAGCAGAGATGGACGGAACGGTAGCAGGTTTAGTAGGTGAACCTGATCAGAGTGTGTCTGGGGACGGAGGAGTGTGGGGATGCTAGCATAGCCGGTGGATATTATGAAGCTAGTCGCGTTTGTCATAGCAGCGATCAATTGTACAGCCGGTGAACACTGTAAGATGAAGAAGATTCATATCATAGTTAAGCAGGCTGTAAGGATCCTTGGGTTGATATGAACTATATGACTTTTGCCACTGGCCGTTTTAAAAGCTTATTAGACAGTAATATTTAGCTATACACCATTAAGCATTGTGTTAAACTGACTAATGAATTTTATCTCGACCACAAATAGCATCAATGAAATGTGTGGCTTTTGTCACTGGCCGTTTAACAACTTATTAGCCATTCCTTCCTGTAACATGGCTACTGAAGGTTGTAGCCAGTGAAGTCTTTGTTCGTCCTAAGGCATGTGTTTTGACTGTGACGGGAGTCAAACGTGGGACTTGTTGGTCCGTAGTCCACGTCTCTAACCACTACGCTATTTTACAAGGGGTAGTCAGTCAATCAGGCACTCACTCACTCACTCACTCACTGAGTCAGTAAGAGACATTTGCTCTTCTCGGTCGGCTTTGCTTACGCGGTCTGACAAAAATAAAGATCATAGCCAGTATAATGTGCTATTAAACTGAATAAAAAGTTAAAGTTCAGTGTTTTTTATTTAACGTTTAATGCAATGGCGTTTGCAGCATTTGCTATGTTTGTGCCATTGCCATAGATGGTTATGCAGGTTTCCCTACTTACAAAGTCTGTATTTTTTATCATAGGTACACATCAACTGTGAGAGACAATCTAAAACAAAAATCCAGAAAATCCCATTGTATGATTTTTTAATATTTAATTTGCATTTTATTGCATGACATTTTTCCATTCCAAGGTGAAGGCAAAATTCTATAGATTTTGAGCAAACATACAAATCTGTCTTGGACCTACCATTCTCTAGTTTTGCATTTTGCTAGTGTCCTTGTGACAACTGGTAGCATGAGGCGGTACCTGCAATCCATTCAGGTTGCACAGGTAATCCAACTCCTCCAGGATGGCACATCCATACCGATTGCAAGAGTTTAATGTGTCTCCATGTACAGTCTCGAGAGCATGGAGGAGATATCAAGAGCCAGGCCATTACACAAGGAGAACTGGACAGGGCTGTAGAAGAGCAGCATGACTGGTATCTGCTCCTTTGTGCGAGGAGGAACAGGAGGAGCACTGCCAGTGCCCTACAAAATGTCCTCTGGCATGGTAAAACATGATTTGCGCTCATATATAAAATACCAGCAAAACGCCGTGGGTAAAATGACCAGAGGAAACCTTTTCCATATTGAATGTTGCCATGTGGGGTGTTTCCTGAAATAGGGATTGGTGTGGCAGAATACAGTTTATGGTCAATGAAATCTGGCAACCTTGCATACAGGACCATAGATGTAAAAATACAAAACAAGTGGATCCTAGTTCTTTTACACTCAAGTATGTCAAAATATTAAATGTAAACTTAATAACCTCAAACTACATCTAATCCACTAGAATTACAGTATTTTTTAAAGAGATTGCGAGACAAACAAAGATTACTGGTGAAAGATTAGCAGATTAGAGTATATACTATCACCAAAAACATTAGGCTACATACGCAATACATAGAGTAAAATACATATAATTAACATTTTTGAAGTAATTAACAATACAAATAAATGAACTTGAAGACACTGGATCAGCGACATCAGCAGAGCCTAGTACAGCTGAAGGAAGTCGAGGATTGACGATGTGGCGTCAAGGCAAGGATGGAGAAAGAATTACTTGATAAGGCTGTAATAAATAGAGCTCTGTTTAATTTTTTGGGGCAAGTCTGTATTAAAAAGAAAATAGAATAACCAAAATAAACAACAATAATTTTGACTGCAGTTAATTATAAAGCTGATGAGTGATTTTATTTAAAAAATTAAATAACATATTTAAAGTTCTAGGTTATGTTAAGAATAAATATATGACTTGCATATTTTGGTTGATATTAGGAAGGATATTGTAGTGTGCATTAGCTTCACAAGTGGACATGGACAACAGGGCAGATTTAACAATATAATAATCTTTTTCAAGTATGTAGCCACATTATATAAAATCTTTCACAGAGGGGTGTCCGTTAGAGTGGGGTACCACCTTTGCCTAATTCTGAGCCTGTAAAATCCCTGTATGTATGTATGTATGTATGTATGTGTGTTTATATATGTATACACACATGACCGAACAAGTGAACAGGACATGCTAAGATGTAGCACACCATAGTCATATTTTATCAAATAAAATGTAATTTCCCAACAACAAAATGTTGGCTAGTGAAAATGCTGAGTGGCTGGTAACTTTGGAAAACCACTAGCCACAGTGGCTGCTGAGCAAACATTTTTATGATAAGTGCTGGATATAGTATAATTATCTACTGCAGGTAGTAATCCTTTTTGGCTCATTCAAACCTTTCTAGATTCCAACCTTTGCCTTTCTTAACTGGACTTCCCAAAAAGACTGTAAAACAGCTTCAGCTCATTCAGAATGCAGCTGCTAGAATGTTAACCAGGACGAAGTGGACAGAGCACATCACTCCGGTTCATAAATCTTTGCATTGGCTTCCAGTCAGTTACAGAATAGACTTCAAAGTGGTGCTTCTAGTTTATAAATCTCTGAATGGTTTAGGACCCGAATACATTTCTGATAAGTTTGAAGAATATAAACCAAGCAGGGCTCTTAGATCCATGAACTCAGGTCAGCTAGTAGAGCCCAGAGTCCCAACTAAACACGGAGAAGCTGTGTTTAGCAGTTATGCTGTACACAACTGGAAGATCTTAGACGTTCTCCAAATGTGTCCATTTTTAAATCCAGGCTAAAAACTCTTATCTTTTTACGTGTTTATGACTGAGCTCTTAAACTTAACCACCTTGTGAGCCTTATAGCTTCCTATGTTTTTATAACAGCACTGTTTAGTCTTACAGCTTTTACAGATTCTTGTTTTTATATTCTATTTCTATTTTCTTATTCTATGTTTTATTATTATGCTGTATTTTATATTTATCTTCTTGATTTATTTTGAATTTAAATGTATGTCTTGCTATCTTTTACCAATTGTTATGCAAGTTCTGGTGGTCAGAGGAATAACCACTGTGTAAATATAATAATCTGCTGATGATGGATCTGACTGTTTTGATTTTATTGCATTATTTCTATTTTCTCTGTAAAGCACATTGAATTGCTTCTATGTATGAATTGTGCTATATAAATAAACTTGCTTGCTTGCTTTCTGTCAGCTTGAACAAGTCTGGCCATTCTGATCTGACTTCTAAATAACAAGGTGTTTTCACCCCCACACTTCTGCTGGTCACTGGGTGTTTTTAATGACATTATTTTCTGTAAACTCTAGAGACTTTATGGTGAAGAAACGAGGTCAGCTGTTGCTGAGATGCTGGAACCACCACGTCTGGCAACAACGATGATACCACAATTAGTCACTTAGATCACACATCTTCCCTATTCTTATTTGGTCAGACAATTAAACCTTGATCATTTTTGGATGCTTTTTCTTGTTCAATTGCAGCCATAGGATTACTGTGTGGCTATTTGTGTTGACGCCTTATAAAGTTGACGCCTTATAAATGTGATTACCTTATAAAGTGGTTGGTGAATGTTTCATGTACATACTTGCTGGAAATTTGACATGGCCTTTACATTGTGAACTCATTGTGAAGTGGTTGATGTCATTGCTATTCTGTGTAATTTTTGGTCCAAGAGGATATTGGACCTTCTAAACATGTTCTGTTTCAGCCTGTAGGTTTGGAAACAAGCAGTTGCCAATAGGAAACTCATGTAAGGCATTTACTTCATGAGATGGTTGTGGTCCAATTAAGGTTTTCTACTTCAGTAAAATGGTTTGGTTACTTTTCCATCACACTGAGAAAGACAATTGCCAACATGATGTAGCCATGCCATCCTCCATTTCATTCTGGCCCTCTGGATCAGGTGCCTTTGCTAAGCATCCTCCTATATATACAGTCCCCTCCAAAAGTATTGGCACAGTAAGGCAAATTCCTTATATTTTTGTTGTTCACTGATGACATTTGGGTTTTAGATCAAAAGATGAGTATGAGACAAGAGTTCAGAATTTCAGCTTTCATTTCCTGGTATTTATATCTAGATGTGTTAAACAACTCAGGACATACCACCCTTTCTTTGAAAACACCAATAATTCAAGTGATCAAAAGTATAGGAACATGTGATTGACAGATGTTTCTTGTTGCCCAGGTGTTGCCTTTTAGGTTTATTGTTCAAATATTAAATTGCTCTGCATGACTAGTCTAAGTTTCCATCCTTGATTTAAACCTATAAAGACGGCATTTCTTGTCAAAGAGGATAAACCAACATGAAGACCAGAGAGCTGTATATGGGAGAAAAGCAAGCCATTGTCAAGCTGAGAAAAGAAGGAAAATCAATCAGAACCATTGAACAAACATTGGGCATAGCAAGCAGAACAATTTGGAATGTCCTGAAAAAGAAATAAACTACTGATGTACTGAGCAACAGATGTCGAACAGGTCGGCCAAAGAAAACAACAGTAGTTGATGACAGATATATTGTGGGAGCTGTGAAGAAAACCCCCAAAACATCAGTAAGTGACAACACCAATGACCTCCACGGTGCAGGGGTGAAGGTATCACAATCCACTGTTCGAAGACTCAGAGAGCAGAAATATAGAGGCCACACCACAAGATGCAAACCACTTATCAGCAATATGAATCAGAAGGCCAGATTGAAATATGCAAAGAAGTATAGAGATGAGCCGCAAAAGTTCTGGAACACAATCGTATGGACTGATGAGACCAAGATTAATCTCTACCAAAGTGATGGAAAGGCTAAAGTGTGGAGAAAGAAAGGAACTGCTTATGATCCGAAGCATACAAGCTCTGTGAAGAGTGGTGGGGGGAATGTCATGGCTTGGGCGCGCATGTCTGCTTCTGGAACAGGCTCATTAATATTTATTGATGATGGAAGCAGTAGAAGGAATTCAGAAGTGTACAGAAACATTTTGTCTGCCAATTTACGGAGAAATGCATTGAAACTAATGGGGAGGAGGTTTATCATGAAGCAGGACAATGACCCAAAGCACGCTGCCAACAAAACAAAGGACTTCATCAGGGGGAAACAGTGGAAGGTTTTAGACTGGCCAAGTCAATCACCTGACCTTAACCCAATAGAGCATGCATTTCACCGTAGGAGGAAACTGAACGGAGAAACACCCCGAAACAAACAAGAACTTAAAAAGCTGTGGTAAAAGCCTGGAAAAGCATTACAAATGAAGAATGCAACAGTTTGGTGATGTTGATGGATCGCACGCTTGAGGCAGTTGTTGCAAGCAAGGTTTATGCCACCAAATATTAAATATTATTTACGTTCCTTTACTTTTGCTCACCTAAAAATGCTGTGGTCTAATACAAACTGTTATATGTCCTAACATGTTTAACAGATCTAGATGTGAATACCACGAAATTAAAGCGGAAATTCTGAACTATTTTCTCATACTCATCCTTTAAACCCAAATGTCTTCAGTGACCAACAAAAACAAAGGAATTTGCCTTGCCGTTCCAAAACCTTTGGAGGGGACTGTAAATCTGTCTCTAATTTTTTTTCTTGACTATATTTTGCCTCTGATTTTAAACGCTGGTAGCTCGTTAATGAGCTTGTAAAATTCACGAGGTACCAGAGTGGAAGAAGATAAGCAACCGATTGGATAAATAGGCCAAATGGTTATGAGGTAGATAAATATAGCAATAGAAAATACAGAAAAAGTGTTACGCTGATAATGCCAGTGTTTTCATGTCGCTGCTTAAGAGATCTGAGCGATCTGGTATTGCGCAATAGCCAAGCACACATGCATCTCAATTTACATAGGCGCGTTCTCCCTCCTTGCGATCTAGCAAGACCATTTTCGCAAGGACACTGGGCAAGAACCTTCTTAGCGAACTTGGAATTGACAAACAGCCTATGACTTTCGAGGAGTGAGTCAGGAAATTACGAACCGGAAGTGAAGAAAATGAAGCATGACCTTTAGCCCGCAGAGTTGGCAGTTGAATGCTATTGATGCAAACCGCTGAACAAACCCACAAGACTCGTTTTGTTTTTAAGGAGACCCGGAAGCACCTTCAAATTTGGACGTCAGTGATCACGTGCTAATGTTACCGACGATTCAGAGGTTTTTCCGTCGTCTCACCCTGGTCTCCACTTTAGGATTCGGCATAGTGATGTGTAGAATAAGGCTTTCCGAAACATTTGTATCGAGGCTTTAAGGAACGCTGTAAAGATTTACTGGACAATGACATCTGCTGGTCATAAATATCAGATGTTTCACACAGACGTATTTTTGGAAAAGTCTTAGTTGCACAATGTTTTAGTGCGCGTTGAAAAGGGGAATTTGAATGTAGCGTTCGTATCACACTTTCCTTTTGCCCCATACGAAAGTGATATTATTCAATATAATGAAACTGAGACATTTAAATATATTGGATGAATATATAAAAAACCTTAACAAATGAAATGCATTAAAATAAATCAGGGTAATGTATGTGTAAAATACACCCCATCTATCTAGATTGTCAAGTGAAAAAGAATGTACTTCCCATTTATTCAAATGTGGCCAAAACTAATATTTCCATACAAATATTCAAATCTATATTTTGACATATATCATTGAAAAATATGTAAGTACCCACACATTTTGTAAAAATGCATTCCAATATATGACTTTGGCGTATAGGGCCTTTCAGTTTGCTTTGTTAAACCATTAATCCATTCAAATGTTTTGAATGATTAAGGCAAGTGTGTCATAGGCAGTGGCGGTCACTCCCATTAGGCAAGGTAGGCAGCCTACTATGGCCCTAGGAGGCCTAGGTCCCAATTGAAAACTTAAATAACATTAAAAAATATAATGATACACCATTTTCATATATTTTGTTTTTGTCTTAAGATCTTATTGTGTTACTCAAAATAATACTGAAATTAAATCATGCCTTCTAATACATTATTTCTGTTTGAGACCAATCACTTGCTTCATTCCTGGTCCTCTAACTCAAATTGTCAGTCCAGTATTGTTTCTCACGGCAGCAGCCAAAAACAAGTTAGGTAGCTTACTCAGTCAACATAAGCCTGCTTTGCTACACGAGATGGACAGCAATGTTTTAAAAAATAAGAATCACTGGAATGTGAGCAGGGCAGAAAAAGAAAGAGGAAAATAGCCTGAATGTCCTATCAATCAAATATCTTTTATAAAGCCCTTTTTCATCAGCAGTTGTCACAAAGTGCTTCTACAAAACACCCGGCCTGAAGCCCCAAGGAGAAAGCAACAACTGTGTTGATGCACCGTGACCCTCCCTAAAAGGGTTCGAAACTTATTGAGGAACCAGGCTCTGAGGGGAGGCCAGTGCTCTTCTGGCGGTGCCAGGTGAATATTTGAAGTGTACAAATTGTAACAATTGATAAATACTTGTGGGCTTTGACAATAAAACATAATCCAGTTCCGAAGCATGACCAGATGGGCCGGGACAATCTATGGAGGAGGAATGGTCAGCGGAGTGGCACCTGGAATCGTCAGGGATCATCTTGATCTGCAACACAACAAGGAGGACTTTAGTGTGGTCCAAGATCATGAAATTGTGCACTTAAACAAAATGGCTTTAAGTGGTTCATCCTTCAAATGTGCAACTACTTACTAGGCTCACTATAAACAATTGTTACACAGTGAACTCTCTCAATCTCTCAGTAATCTCACAAAGGTCTCTCTTGCAAGAAAGTGACACCATTCATTCAAAATTGGTATTGCCACCTATATTTCAAAACCTGAGATAATCAATTGCAGTCAACTCATATGCAAACTCATGGGTTAAAAACGTAACCAACACAGTAATCTTTTTATGCCCTGTTTCCACTGGTGCCAAACACTGGTGTTTTATACTAAAGTCCAGACCTTTTTCTGTTTCCATTGACATGGGCCAGCGTCATACAAGGTTTTGTCAACTTTTTATCACACAGAGGCAAAATCAATGATGTAGATATAATAATAGCAATACATTTGTTACAGCAGCAACCACAAAGCTGGCATTCTCAGTAGGCTATTTCATAATGGTGAACACCATTGAATAACATTAGTAACATTAGCTAGTGTGTAAGCAGAATTAGCATGCAAACAAACCAAATCATACAGGTTAGCTTAATTCACTTAGTATTTCTGAAAGCACTTAATGAATGAATGGGATATTAAAGTGATATTATATCAGTGATATGACATTTACTTTGCAAAATAATTGGAGGTGTCCGGATGATTCATATTCCTATGTTTTTTATTATTAATCAAAGCACAGTATAAAAACAAGCGGTGCTACATCAGATATACATAGCATCAGCATCAGCATAATATCTCCAGATGAATAAAATAATAATAAAAAAGATGTGTATATAATAAAATCACAAAAATAATCTATATTACTATACATCTACAACATCTTTAACAATATGTACATATATACATACACATATATACAGCTCAGAAAAAATTAAGTGACCACTGCAAATTGAACGCATTTGTTCCTCACTCAAAAGTTAAACAAAAGAGGATCCAGATTCCTTTACGTTGTAAAGAGATCTGACACCGCTGTCACTTTCTGCCAGCAGTGCGCCTCCGCCCACAAAATGCGTAATCATTGTTTACCAACACAAAAACGATCTATATGCATTAGTAAAATAAAGACATGTTAATGACTGAGTCGTTCATTTTTGTATTATTCACTGAACGATGGGCATTCGTTTGATGCGAGGAGGCGGGGTGCTGCAATGGGCATTACTGGGCAAAGATAATACAATATATATGGGCATATCTACCTCAAATGAACGAAATGATTCAACGGATTCGTTATTTTTACTGAACGATTCGAAAAAAATCTGACTCAGTAAAAAAAGTTCCCCTTACTACAACACAGGTTTTGGTTCAATATCACGTGACTCAGTGTTTTAACACCTTGTGTCACATGACCAGAAATGTTTTGGAACTCGTCTCTGAACATTGTTCGGGTGAAGTGAGTGTTGAAAAGATCCGAACAGTATCAAACGCCGTGGAGTCCATTAGTCACAAGGAAAATACATATAATGCTGGGGGTCCTCGTTGGAAGAGTAAGTTTGGTAAATTAGTACGAATGTAGTAGGTAGCTAGCTAATACTGAGGTAACGTAATTACCTCAAGGTTAACTGCAGCTAGGTTGATTGAAATGACCGCGGTACAGATATGTTGACACATTCGACTACTCCCAAATACGGATAATATTGTCTGGTCTACCGAGTGCCGGTCATGGTTATATATTTACGTGCAGGCGTACGGAGTTTTTAGCGACCGGGGTAGAAGTGCTGCCGTCATAATGATGCTTTTCTATTATACTGTTTGTGGCTTAATTGAAATAGTTTTTTTTAAAATCAGAAATCACTACAATATGTTGTTCATGACATTATCTAACAGGCTCAACTTTGATTTTTAACGAAATTATAAGTATGGATTTTAAGATAATATTTGGAAGTTTCCTTTTGAAATAGCAATTTTAAATTTTGAAATATTCATCCCAAATCGCATCAGTATATTCTGCATGACATTATCAAACAGACTCTACTTTGTTTCCCGAAATAACATGTATAATTGTTCCGCGAATATTTAACATACTTTTGAAATAGCTGTTTCAAAATGTATGATATTCGTCCCGATTGATAGGTGACATAACACCCTCAACTCAAGATTTTCACGAAAAGTAGACCTAACAAGTATGGATTTTTGTAAGAATTTGGCCGTTTCACTTTAAAATGGCTTAAAATGTCTAGATATTCATCTGAAATGTCATCATTATATTCTACATAAAATTATCAAATAGCTTCAAACAGCATACATTTTTTGTAGAATTTTAAATCTTCCCATTGAAATAGCTTTTCCCCCCAGATATTATCAGGTCAGCAGTTTGCAATAAAGCCATCTTCTTTTTTGTTGGGTACCATTTCTCAAGTTATAGGTGATGATGATGATGATGATGATGATGTTGATGTTTGTTTTGTTCAGGTGGTAAACAGGGTATACCAGATGGTATTGAGACCAACATTGGCATGCCCTGTTTCTACACGGGGTTACAAAGGAGAAGCACCTGATGACTCTAGGGGGGACCTAATTGAAATTCCCCTTCCTCCTTGGACAGAGAAAGATGGCGAGACCATGGATATGAAGAGACGGCGCCTACTCTTTCAAAGTCGAAAGAGGGGCATGCTGGAGAATTGCATATTGCTGAGGTGACTGGACCACAAATCATTTTGTGTATATTTCTATATTTAATCTTCAATTGCAATACAGGTCCTACAGCAAAAATAATTCATTTATAAATCAGTTTTAAGCTTTTTGTGGCAGACGCACAATTACATTTGGTTGCAAATTTAAATATGCGTATCTGAGCCTTAGATACCATAAGCCAAATACCTGCACATAACATCAAAACATTTTATTTCCTCTTTCAGCCTGTTTGCCAAAAAATATCTTAATACAATGAGTGAGACCCAGTTGAGACAGTATGACCGACTTATCAATGAGCCTAGCAACGACTGGGACATCTACTACTGGGCTACAGGTGAGGAGAGAAGTTCAGCTTCTTATTCTTTTATCAAATACAATTATTTACTGTGATCTACATACTCCTACACGTCTTATAAGACCAGTGATGGGGGGGACATTGATTCAGTTATGTATCCCAATGTTAATTTAACAATTTCATAGTACCCTTCAAAATTCTATAAAAAGTTGTGATGAACCCACCTGGATGTGAACCCAAGGATACTGGGTACATAACAAGAAAAGTCGAGTACAATTGTATACATTTTGTACTCTTGTCTCTGCAGTAGATGTTTAGTAATATATTTTTCAACTTAACATTTCAGAAATCAAACAGAAAAATACTCCCAGATTGCAATATGCAGTTCTTTAAAATTGGTTATTGTGTTTTTCAAGCAGATCTGATGATTTCCTAAGCACTGTGGTGAACCAACATGCCAATATGTATGAAGTATATTGGATTTCACTGAATGTTTTCTGTTTTTCCCTAATCTCAACAGAGGCACAGCCTGTACCTAATGTTTACGCAGGTGAGATCATGGACCTATTGAAGGAGTTTACTAAGAACAGGGATCAGGAACAGAGGCTGGATGCACCCAGCCTGGAATATTTGGACAACGGGAGCCAGTGAAACCTGGCCAATGCTCCCCCTCAAGGACTGCTAATGGTTCTAACAACAGAAACACATCTGGACATAAGCAGCTCCTGCAGTAGGATATTAAGCAGTTTGCCTGTTTATATTACTGGCCTCATTCACAAGCTCATCATTACTGACAGAAAAAACATGAAATATGCTGTATGGTGGTGTATGTTTATTCTCAACTGCAAATAAAAAGCTGACACAAAAATTTCAATCTTGATTATAATACAAAATCAGCATGGTCATTTCTGGCTTCATGACCATGCTCATGGCATTGGCAGTTTCCCCAGAGTAGGGAGCTGGGAATACCATGATTCATGTATAAATCTTAACCTTTGACCAGCTACATGATTTTGTTTGTAAAACGTAGAAAATTTTAACATTTCCATTATTAGTTCATCCTTCTTGCCCTATTTCTTCTATTTCCATTAAAATCTATAGCCTTGCACAGCTGCCAGATCCCATGAGCTTTCATTAAATGCTACACAGATACCAGTCTGGTCAAATCAATCAAGCTTAAGTTTGGTGCCATCACAAGTTTGGTGCCATCACATTTGTTGGTTCTTTTGCAACAGTGTTGGGAAGAACCTTCCTAACAGTATTTGATTTCCATTGTAGAAAGTATACCATAAATATGTTGGTTTGTTATGTCGGCAAAATATGGTTACTTTGGTGAGTCAAACATATAGATTACATTATGTTAAAATAAACAATTTAACTATTTCTTTTTGTCTTGTATTGTTTATTTGTTCTATGTTTTAATCTCATGAGTACACATTGAGACCTTAACTGTTTAGAATTTCAATAAAAACTGGGAAATGGAGATTTGACCAGTTATGTTTTGACTGCTTGTGTCTGTGTACCTCAGTACGTACACCCTTTTCACCAACCCTTTTCACTGGTCACAATCTGAGGTCTATATGGGACTGTAGGCGGAGGTACCCTCTGTACAGTTGAGCATGTTGCAAAAGGCTAACACCAAGTTTTCTCATGGAATTCCACCATTTGGCACCAAAACATAAGCAGCAGATCGTTCAAATCATGTAAGTTGGGAGGAGGAGCCACCATGGATCAGACTTGGTCCAGCACATCCAAAAGATGCTCAATCGGATTCAGATCTGGGGAATTTGGAGGCCAGGGAAACACCTTGAACTCTCATGTTCCTCAAACCATTCCTGAGCAATGTGTGCAGTGTGGCAGGCACACACTACTCTACTGAAAGAGACCATCAGGGAATACCATTGCCATGAAAGGGCTTACCTGGTCTGCAACAATGTTTAGGTAGGTGGCACATCAATACCCGGAGACAAGGTTTCCCAGCTGAACATTGCCCAGAGCGTCACACTCCATCGGTTTGATGTCTTCCCACAATGTATCCTGGACAACAGCTTTCTAAAACTGTGAAATGTATGTTATACAGTGGATATAAAAAGTCTACAATTCAATTCAAATGAAAAGCAAACCGTAAAAACCTTACAATAAACTGGTTACATAAGTGTACACACCCTCATAACTGGGGATGTGGCTGTGTTCAGAATTAACCAATCACATTCAAACTCATGTTAAATAGAAGTCATTACACACCTGCCATCAATTAAAGTGAAGGATTCTTCTGACATTTTCTTAGTCCATGAGCAAAAGCCATGGTACGCAGAGAGCTTCCAAAGCATCACAGAGATCTCATTGTTGAAAAATATCAGTAAAGAGAACAAAATAATTTCCAAAGCATTAGATATACCATGGAACACAATGAAGACATTTATCATCAACTGGAGAAATATGGCACAGCAGACACGTTACCAAGAACTGGACGTCCCTCCAAAATCTATGAAAAGATGAGAAGAACTCAGGGAGGCTTCCAAGGGGCCTACAGCAACATTAAAGGAGCTGCAGGAATTTCTGCCTTTTCTTACAAAGAAAAACATTTGAGCCTGGCTGAAGTTTGCAAAAACAATATGTTATAGTCTGATGAAACCAAGGTTGAACATTTTGGCCATAATTCCAAAAGGTATGTTTGGTGCAAACGCAACACTGCACATCACCCAAAGTACCCCATACCCAGAGTGAAGCATGCTGGCGGCCACATCATGCTTTGGGGCTGTTTTACTTCAGCTGGAACCGGGGCCTTAGTCAGGGTGGAGGGAATTATGAACAGTTTCAAGTACCAGGTTATTGTGAGTTTAATATTTAAAAAAATTCCCCCTCAATGATTTCAGTGTTTTTCAAATGAATTGTTCACGTTATAGTTCACATTAAAGGTGGAAAAAGTTCTGATATGATTTATTTTTGTCTAATTTGTTTACAAAACCTGGAATTTTATCAGGTGTGTGTAGACCTTTTATAGCCACTGTATGTGTTAACATGGAAAAAAACTTTTCATGTTTTGTTTCCAGCATAGATTGTGGTTCCAATACTATCTTTAAAAAAATGTAAGGTCAAAATGATATTTCTTTGTGTGTATATCCTTGCGACTCGCAGGCCACCAGTTGCTCATGCCTAGTATATACAAATTGTAAAATGCCCTTCAGACGGATGCCACACTCTTGAAATAGCTAAACTATTGAAAAAATGCATTGAGATGAAAAGACGCAAATTAATTGCAAAAGACCCATTATCCTCCAGCGCCACCCTATTTCAGAACTGCAATCTACCTGGAGTGTCCAGAATACAAGGTGTCAGAGACATGGCCAAGGTCAAGAAGGCAGAAAGAAGATCACCACTGAATAAGATTCACAAGTGGTGAATCACAAGTGGCGTATAGACAGGGCAAAGAAATCCCTGAAGACAGATTTTTCAAAGGTTTTATGGACAGATGAAATGAGAGTGACTTGATGGACCAGATGGATAGGCCCGTGGCTGGATCACTAATGGACATGGCACCACATCGAGTCAGGCGCAGGCATGTTGGAGGAGAGATGCTGGTATGGGCTGCTATCATTAAGGATGAGGTAGTTGGAAGTATTTTGGTTAAAGATGGACTGAAACTCAACTCCCATACCTACTACTAGTTTCTGGAAGATACCTTCTTTAAGCAGTGGTACAGGAAGAGGTCCTCAGCATGCAAGAAGGCCAGGATCTTCATGTAGGACAATGCTCCATCACATCCATCCAACTACTCCACTGTTGGATTACAAGCAAGGGCCTCAAAGATGCCCGAATAATGACCTGGCCCCCTTCCTCACTTGACTTAAATCCTTTTGAGAATTTGTGGGCCATTCTCAAATGTGAGATTTACTGTCAGGGAAGAAAATGCACCTCTTTGAACAGCATTAGGGAGGCTGTGGTTGCGGCTTCAACTAAAGTTGATTGTGAATAGATCAAGAAACTGACTCCACGGATGGAAGGCCCATGGCAGTTATTGAAAAGAAGGGTGGCTATATTGGTCACACAATATTTTTGAGAAGACACAAATGTTAAATGTCATTTTGTGTTACCTATTTGTTACACTTATATTGAACATTTTGAATAAACAAGTGTGTTTTGTAATTTAGTTGACTAATATTTGTGCACACTTATGTATTCCCCTGAGAAAGATCAAAACTCACATTCAGGTTTGAGGTTCAATTGTATTTTGGATTGACATAAAGCATTGTGATTATTCAACAATAAAATAAATATTGTGAAGACAGTTTTTTACTCCCTATCTCCAAATCATCACAGAAAGTGGTATGAAAGTTTCTCTATTATCATGTTGGATCAGTTTAGTTTCTTTTTAGACCAGCAGGGGAGATGTCCTTTAACCATCCATTGTGTAGAGACTTAGAACTTAATAGAAAGATGAGACAAGCATTAATACACTGATTCTATCACCCAAATTTACTTGAACTGTAACTAGAAGAAATTAAGGCAATTACAAAAAACATTAATGAGGTTAACCATCACTTGAGAGATCAGTTTCAGATCACCAGTACAGAAAAAAATGTGCACCTTTAATACGTTTACCCTTTATTTTACCAGGACAGACGATAACCAATTCACCAATTCAAACACTTTAAATAAAAAATTAGGATTAAGAAGTTATTAGCCTTATTTTGGCTGCATTCTAGACCATTGTTAGTCAGCAGGTAAGATGGCCAGTAAGTGGTGACTTGTTTTAACCAAAATTCAACCAAACACAGAGCAGGGGGGATTAAGAACACTGACTTCTTGTGAGCGTGTATGTGTGTTAATGCAGCCTGTTGGCTTCAATTATGAGCTATTTAGATCCATAGACTGTGATCTGTGTGGGAATTGCAGCCTTTTTACACACCCCTACATTTTAGGGGACTAAAAGTAAACGGACAAATGGTTGCCCTGCTGGTTCTAAGCAAGGTGTGTCATTGTATCATTAATGCACAAATGAGCTAAACCAAAGGCCTAGATGTGGCATTTGGATTTATAGAATGTTGCTTTTATCTATCAACATCAGGAGCCATGTCAATGCCAGTAAAGCAGATGATCTTTATTAGATTTTGAAGTTGCACTCCTGGCCCATGATCATCCATCTGATCTCTTTTCAGCTAAAAAGTTCCACCTTCGCAAATCAATCATCGTTTCAATCAAGGCGAAAACACCTTTTTAGAATTGTGTTTTTGAAGGAACTTAGAACTTTTGATGTGCTGATGAAATTGCATCTTTATCAGCAGTAATCAGGATACACAAATGTATAAGGATTTCCACCCTGAACTCCCTTTTCAAAATACAGAAAATGACTGGAAACCAGAATATTATAATTATGTATATGAACAGCTGGGTGTAAAATGGAACTGTTCAATGTATGTGTAACCAACTGTAAATAGTAAATCAATGAACACTTGGACACCACAGATTAAGCCTAGTCTAGGAAAAAAAACTAGTTTTCTGTTTAATTTGATTTTTCAGTCCTAGGCTAGGCTTAATCCATATCTGTGAAACCGGCCTCGGGATTTCAGATTGACTGATTTAGTGTAGCTGTATCAGAAAGTTATCATACTGAATAAGTGGAGTTTTGGCAAAACAGTCATGGCATGAAATTCAGATCTTCAGTTTTGTCTTTCAGACTCAACTGAGTAATTAAATAGTTTAAAATGTACAACAAAATATTAAACAGGAAAAAAAATACAGCAGTTACTTTTATTGGTTACCTTTTGAGGATGCAACCCTTGAGATTGAGCATGGAATCTTCCAGATTCCTGTTATCCTTGACCATTCTATCAGTGTCCATTTGACTCACCTTTGCATTTGATGACAAAAGAGGACTCTCAATGAGCTTTGACTAAGACATAATATATATATATATATATATATATATATATATATATATATATATATATATATATATATATATATATATATATATATATATAATTTTTATTATTAGGAATATTCATAAGTATAAATCTAAAACTTCAAAGGGGAAAAAACGTAATTTCAGGAATTTTGTACAAGAGCACTTCACTTGTGCAACCGCACAGTATGCCATCTTGCCGAACACTGTCAAGACGGCATAGCTTGAGATTCGTCTTACCAAAGAAATGCCTGTTCATTATACAATTCTGTATGAAAAGTGTTGATAAATCATGTCCAGGTCAGTTTTAAATAAAAAATGAGAATTTGTTAATATCAAACGACATTTCCTCATGCTACTTCACAAAAGTGAATTAGACTGTTCAGTGAAAATAGAGTAACATAGGCCATGCACACCCTTGAATCACACAGGAAGAATGGACAAAAAATTGTCTACAGTACTTGCAAATCAGTCTTAAAATGATTCACAACAAAGGTAGGACACACTGTCTATAATCAATGTAATTATAAGCTATATTTGAAAAATGTGTTTACTAATGTTCCTGATAGGTTTACATTTAACTCTGCAAGATTGAATTTACTGTGTTGAAATGTATAGAGGACGTTTTTGTGTAGCAACTGTGCAGAAAAAAGCTTATTTTCTGTCACTACCAGAGGCATCCAGTAAATTGTGTTCTAGCCCAGTAAAGTTCTTTTTTAGACTTTGACAGGTGGCAGATGCTAGTAGGCACTGAACAAAAATATCTTTTTTTTGCTGTAGTGTTTTAGTAATTCTTAAATGACCACTAGCCACCTTCAGCTTTACACACATTACTGAATATCAGAGATGACTTGTTCCTCACACATGTAGCTTTGACACCTTATACTTTTGGACACTCCAGGTAGGTTGCAGTCCTGGAATATGGTGGTGCTGGAGTCTAATGGGTTCCTGGTAGCTTCACGTTTAATTATTTTCAAGTCTTTTGCAAATAATTTGCGTCTTTTCATCTCCATGGATAATTTTGCACCCCAGTTGGCTATTCGCAACAAAACCTTTGATTGTTCAGTGGTCACGGCTCAATAGTTGAGCTATTTCAAGTGTTGCTTCTCTGAAAAGCATTTTACAATTTGTGTCATTGTCAGTTAAATCTCTATTTTCCCCGTTTTACTTGTGGTCATGAAGCTGCCTAGGAATTATGCACAGCTTGATTTGAGATGTTATTCACTGTTGCCACACTCTCCATCATTACACCAATTAATTTTACCCAAGAATGATTCAATCGAATTAGCTTTCAAGTTTATATGGTTTGGAGTTGGAAAATGTGCATAGAAATAATGATACGATCAGAATACTCACTTGCCTAATAATTTTGCACGCGGTGTGGACGGCTATCCTGACTTTTGGTCAGAAATGAAAACTGTGTGGGTAATGGATATTGTTTAGGAAGTAATGTGAAAACATTATTCAGTCGAGAGCATTCTAATTGCGCCACAGCGTGCCGACCAGAAGGTTTTCATAGCTGAAGAAAACCACTCAGCTCATCGATGGTGCCCAGCTCCCAGCCATCATGTGCCTCCATGATGGCATGCTTTACTGGTACATACATTTTGTATTAACCCATTAGTTCAATTTTAAATACAGCTCTAGAAACAATTAAGAGACCACTGCAAAATGATCAGTTTCTCTGGTTTTACTATTCATAGGTATGTGTTTGAGTAAAATGTATCAGTTTTGGTTTTATTCTATAAACTACTGACAATATTACACCCAAATTCCAAATAAAAATTATGTCACTTAAATAATTTATTTGTAGAAAATAACAACTGGTCAAAATAACATAAATACCTCAAATAAGGCAAAGAAAACAAATTCATATTCATATTTCAACAACATACTAATGTTTTAACCTAGGAAGAGTTCAGAAATCAATATTTGGTGGAATAACCCCTGATTTTTATCACAGCTTTCATGCATTTTGGCATGCTCTCCACCAATCTGTCACATGGCTGATGGGTGACTTTATGCCACTCCTGGCACAAAAAGTAAAGTAGCTCAGCTTTACTTAATGACTTGTGACCATCTTCCTCATGATCAAATTCCAGAGGTTTTCAATGGGGTTGGGGAGCAGAAGGAAGCAGGTTTTCTTCCAGGAAAACCTTGTACTTGGCCTGATCCATGTGTCCTTCGCAAAGACAAATCTGCTCGATTCCAGCCCTGCAGAAGCATCCCCAGATCATCAATGATCCTCCACCAATTTCACAGTGGATGCAAGACAATGTGTCTCGTAGGCCTCTCCAGGTCTCCATAAGACAATCAGGTGTTGGGCAAAATTAAAACGGTCTTTTGCCAACTTCAACTTGGCTCTTCTTTGCTTCCTATTGATGAAGGGCTTTTTTTCTAGCTTTTCACTACTTCAGCCCTTCCCCTAGGTACATGTTTCAAACCGTCCTCATTGTGCACATCACCCCAGCTGCTGTTTGTCATTCTTTTAGTAGGTCACTTGATGTCATCCTACGGTTGTTGATTGACATTCGAATGAGTTGACCTCATCTCGGTCAGTGGACAGTCGTTTTCGCCCTCTGCCAGTCTGTAGCTTTATTCTCCCCAATATCTGTTGCTTGACCATGTTCTTATGAACTGCTGTCTTTGACATTTTCAGGATGGAAGCAACCTGACGCTCACTGTATCATTCTGCCAGTAAAGCCAGAATTTAACCCTTTTCCTCACTCAAAACTCTTTTGTCATATATTTTTATTCAAATTACCTTTGAGGTACAACGTTTTTGCCATCCAGTTGGTTCTATTGCAGGAGGATAGTAAAGACCACAGCAGTGGTGTTCATACTTTTCCTCATTAAATTAGATTTTGGTTCAGGTAATAGCCTTGAGCCTGTATTGGAATTTAACAGACACTGGAATGTAATGGCTGCCATACATGTAGAGATACTGATTTAAGAAAAATTAGGAGTCTTGTATAATGTACTGGAATACAGAGTGCTAATTATTTTGGGTCACTGTGCAAATAGTTTTGAACTGCACTATATAATAGAAACCACACAATAGCCCATAATGTAATAGCAGAATCACTTTTTATTTATTGTGCCAATTTATTACAAAAAATTTAAAACAGGAGTCTCATGTATATAATGATTTTGACCCTTTGCAAACAACACTAAAAATTCTGCTCAGATTCATCACATCCTGTGTCCTTGGATCATCCTTGGGATGCCTCTAGAATTTTGAATCCATCGGTGGCAAGTGCATGTCAAAGCAAAAACCAAGCCAAAACCAAGTAGCTCTCCTATAACCCCAAGCTAGAATTGTGACAAGGCACTGATCTAGGTTATTAACAAAATTAATAAAGCACAGTGGGGTCCATGATTGTTAAATGGAAGAACTTTGGAACCACCAAGGTGCTAAATAACACAAAGTACTAAATAAAGGGTCAGAATACATATGTAGATTAGATTTTTTATTTTTATTTTCAATAAATTGGTACATAAATTGTAATTTTTGTGTATTTTGAGATTGAAAAAAAAAACAACATATGTAATCAATTATAGATATTTGGATAGTCAATCTGTAGATTCTTTACAGACTGTCTACAAACTATCAATAATATTTCAGTTGACTATCTCCCAACGGTAACCTAAGACCTAATCCTATCCATAACCCTTTCCCTAACCCGTACCTAAACAGTATTCTAGAAATAACCCTTACCTTAGAAAGCATTTTTCTTTATTTGTTTGTTGATAGTATGAACATCAGTTGAGCATCTATTAATCTTTACTATCCAAATAAAGCATAACCCAATTATAAATTGAGTCTATTACACAACAAAATGAAGAAAAAGGGGTCTATTAACTGTCCAAATCAACTGTATATGTATGTAAATATTAACAGTGTGGGAGACAATAACTAGAAAACGTGAGAATGGTTGAGACTGGAATAAAATCCCGGTTTACAGGGATGCAAATGCTTGGTAAATCAGATGTCACTTAAATCATCTGAACTTATTTCTGTACCAAAAATAAAAAAGGGTTATTTAAATTACAGTCAATTGGAAGAAATGTCATTGTATTGCCATGAGGCACTTTAATTGCTATACAAAAAATCTAATGTGTCAGTCTGAAAGTGTAATGCACACAAAGTTCAAATTTAGAAATATGATCAATTATTATTTGCAGTCACTCATTCAATGGACGGCTGTAAACAAAATTACAGGGCTGTGGTGTAGAAAAGTTAGAAATGTGGCTACAAAGAAAATGTGGTTAACATGCTAAAATTTAGGAGAAAGTTGTGACAGGAACCATGTTTGTGATTACTATTGAGGATAGCTGGTTTGTTGTCGGCGCTTTGCAGACCTCATCTTCTCAAAACGTGATTCCATTTCTTCAAGAACTTTTGGAGTATACCTGACCACTAGCTTTACAGTGCCCTGGGCAGCCTTGAGAAGTTCCACAGCTTTCTCATGGTGTTCTCCCTCCACACTCTGTGAAAAGAATGAAAGGGATTATTCCCTTTGACTTGTATAAATTAGTCTATATAGATTGGTCTACATTAATGTTTTTCACAGAAGAAATATGAATGCATTTACATAACCATAATAGGTATTGAATGGTGTATAGAATGGGAAAATGTGAAACCTAATGTTTAGAACACAGCAGTACACTCGATGAGACTGAATCCAAACATTATATTGTTCATCTTATCTATGCCATATTTACAATACATTTCAACACATTTCTTGAATGATATCAACATTATAAAATCTTCTGGATAAATTCACACAACAAGAACTTTCCTGGAAAAATGCAAGGTGGGTGGAACATACTACAAAATTACAATGGTTTCAGTGAGAGGTCTAATAGTTGCCTGTCCTGTTTTCACAGTTTCTAATGAACTGTAATGCATTTTAATGACTAAAAGAAGTCAACTACAATGTATTTTTAGCGCCATTATTTGTGCTGTTGAAAAGCTTGTGCAAGCACATTAGTATTTGTTTTTCTTGGAGCCCACTCCTGCTTCAATGTAACTGTATTCATTCTTTTTTTAATCGCAAAGATACAAATTTGACATTCTGTGTATTTTCACCTTAACTCAAAACATCAGAAAATGTATTCTTCAAAAAATACAAACACACTTTAGACTCATTCTAATACGTTAAAATTGCAGTCATTCAACAGACAATCTTAGAAATCGAGTTAAGTACCTTGCTCAAAGTCACAAAAACATTCCCATCTTGAAGGCTCAGGGATCCAAACCATGGACATTATAACAAAATGTGGAGTAAGTGAAGCAGTCTGAATACTTGCAAAACACACTTTAAAAGGCCTATCAACTAGGTCGGAAATGCATATTCAAATAACTGACTCGAAAAAGGCAGGCATTGGAATTATATTTACATTTATTTTGCATAAATGCACATGAATAGCTTTTATGTTGACTTGTTGGTTGATATCCCTATCTTATTGGTCTTCAACAACTCATGTCTAGTGATACAATATTTGGTGTATCCTTCCAATTTGCATCTATACTTCAATGAGACTTTAATTAACACAAATACAGGCTAAAACACCTGTCACGCATGATGAATATAATGAATTGTTATTAAATTTACTCTCCAAATGTATGATTCTGTTTCTGACCTTCCTACATTGCACAAATAAGTTTAGATCAAGGTCAAATGATTGCGCATACACAAAATTCAGTGCCTGTTGAAACCAGCATTTTCCCAGATCAGTTTGCTACTGTTGTTCACACTGATGTGTGAAGCCTAAAGTATGTACATACAGAGCGGCTGTCCAGTGGTAACCACTTCTGGAAGTAAGGACCCCTGTTGGAGACCCGTGTTCAGTAATTTTCTACCCCTCACCACTTAGGCTTCACTTACATTTTTCATCAAAATGGAATGATTAACACTAGAACCACCAGGCATTTCAGACCCCCAATACCCGCCAGAGCTAAATACAGTTTGGTATCATTCGTCACTATTAGCATAAACATTCTTCTCTGCAGTATTCCCATACAGCCAGAGCATCAATTAATCTACTGGGTTGTTATCAATCTATAGAAGTAAAAAAAATCATGAATTGCAGAATTTGTTTGTTTAAAATGGTTAATGACCTTGAAGAATACAAGAAGAATACGGTCATATGGAAAACTATACTAAGAAAATAATACAAAGAACGTTTATTTCTAAGAACACAGGATAGTATTTTCATTTGTTTATTAGGACCTACAAATGTATTAAATGAAATCACCAAGCCAATCAATAGGTGACATGAGTAAGTTATTGAAAAACCACAGGAGTCCATTTCTCCAAATTAATAGGCTATGTGAACAGCGCGTATTTGCTGGTTTCTCCCAGGGTTTCTAGTGAGGCTATTGAGTAGATTTCAATGCCAATGCATAGCTTTAGTCTCCTAGTATACTGACGTACAGTTGGACACTGACACAAGTTTTGTTGTTCTGTCTGTTTACCAAAATAAATTAAAGTTTCAGTTCATTTGAGGGTATTCACATCCAAATTGGAGAAATGGTTTAGGAATTACATCTCTTTTATATGTCGCACCTTCTTTTTCAAGGGACCAAAAGTAACTGGACAACTGACTCAAAAGCTGTTTCATTGACAGGTGTGGGCTAACCCTTTGTTATTTCTTCATCAATTAAGCAGGTAAAAGGTCTGGAGTTGATTCCAGGTGTGGCATTCGTATTTGGAAGCTGTTGCTGTGAACCCACAACATTCGGTCAATGAGGAGGAGCCCTCAATGCATGTGAAACAGGCCATCCTTAGGCTGCAAAAAAAAAAAAAAAAAAAACATTCCATGAGAGACCGAAGGAACATTAGGAGTTGCCACATCAAGTTTGGTACATTCTGAGAAAAAAAAACACACTTGTGAGCTCTGCAATACAAAAAGGCCTGGACGACCACGGAAGATAACAGTGGTAGATGATCATAGGATGTTTTCTATGGTAAAGAAAAACCCCTTCACAACATCCAGCCAAGTGAAGAACACTCTCCAGGAGATTGGCATATAATCATCCAAGTCAACCATAAAGAGAAGACTTCACAAAAGCAAATACAGAGGGTTCACCACAAGGTGTAAACCATTCATAAGCCTCAAGAATAAAAAGGCAAGATTTTGCCAAAAAACATCTAAAAAAGCCATCCCTGTTCTTGAACAGCATAATTTGGACAGATGAAACTAAGATCAACCTGTACCAAAATGATGGGAAGAAAAAAGAATGGAGAAGGCTTGGAACAGAATGATCAGAAGCATACCACATAATCTGTAAAACGAAGTTGAGGCAGTGTGATGGCATGGGCACGCATGGCTTCCAATGGCACATGGTCACTAGTGTTAAATTATGACGTAACAGAAGACAGAAGCAGGCCGATGCATTTTGAAGTGTATAGGGATATACTGTCTGCTCAGATTCAGCCACATTCAGCGAAGAGGATTGGATGGCGCTTCACCTCTTCAGATGACCAAAATCATTCTTCAAAAGCAACCCAGGAGTTTAAGGCAAACAAGTGGAATATTATGCAATGGCAGAGTCAATCACCTGATTTCAATCCGATCTAACATACATTTCACTTGCTGAAGACAAAACTTAAGGCAGAAATTATTTAAGACAGCTGCAGTAAAGGCCTGGCAAAGCATCACAAATGAGGAAACCCAGTGTTTGGTGATGTCCATGCGTTCCAGACATCAAGCAGTCATTGCATGCAAAGGATTCTTGACTAAGTATTAAAAATTAACATTTTATTCATGATTGTGTTAATTTGTCTAATTACATTTGAGCTGATGAAATAAGGTGACTGTGTATAAAAAGGGTTGTAATTCCTAAACGTTTCTTATGATATTTTTGCTCAACCCCTTGATTTAATGCTGGAAGTTTACATTTCAATTACATCTCGGTTGTTTCATTTGAAATCAACTGTGGTGGGGTACAGAGCCAAAATTATGACAATTAAGTCAGTTTCCAGATATTTCCTGATGTAACTGTATGAGGCTTGTTTATAAATGACTTAAATTATCGAAAAACAGAGGAGTTACTAGAAAATGACAAGGTCTATTTCTCCAAAAGAATAGGCTATGTGAACGTCCTGTCTTTGCAGGTCTCTACTATGGGTTCGTGTTGGGCTATTGAGTTGATTCCAATGCCAATGCATAACTCCTGTCTCCTAGACTTACTAGCATCTAAGGTTTGTCTATAGGTAACATGAATATGTTATCAAAAAATCAAGAGTTATTAGAAAAATACTACGTCCATTTCTCCAAATGTTGGTGGCAAAAGCTTGTCAAAATAAACTTCTCTAAAAAATTGAGGGAACACTTAACACGCTTCAGGTCTTGAATTAAATATATTACTTTATAAATAATATATATAGATAGATATAGATATATAGATAGATATCTATCTAACATTTATAAAATAATATATAGTTAATATATGATATATATTTAATTCAATAATATATTTAGTTCAATATATAAAATATTTATTATTATGTATACTATATTAAAAATCTTTACAGTACATTGTGTCATTTTATATTAGACTCCAATTCATTGTCATTGTACAAGCACAGTACAACAAAATGCAGTTAGCATCTAACCAAAAGTGCAGATAAAAGAGGGCAGAAGTACTGTACTAAGTATATGCATATACTGAGTTGGGGAGTAACAGAGAACAAGTAATCCTATACATTTAACAGCTAAAAAAACAGTAATTGTAATCCGTTACATCACCAACTAAAAATGTTTTACCGGCTTACAGACAAAAATCGATGATTACTTCTTGGATTACTTCAACTGAAAAAGTAATTAGGATATGTTTTATAAACATCATTATTTGAACCCAAATAACAACTGCGTGTCTCAGTTGTGTGTGATCATTATGCACGCAAAGGCGGCGTGAATAAACAGGTTATTGAACGATGAAGCGCTACGTTAATTTCCCCCAGTTTTGGTGGTTTGAATGGCTGTGAAAAAAAAGAGTGTATCTAAGATAATATTAGCTGACCCATATAAAATGTGATTTATATATCCGGAAAAAATTAAGTGACCATGGCACCTTTTTCTTTCCTTTCCAAAAAAGTTGAAAAGGAAAGTTGAGTGAGGAACAGAAGCTACTATCAACACATCTTTCTCAGAAAAATTATAGGCAATAGGCCTTCCTTTTTCAGACAGGAATCGAGAAGATTAGGAAACTATTTGTAAGAAAGATTAGATTTAACTTTAGCTTAAATTCAACTTTGTCATTGAACAAGTACAGCACAAAGACATGCAGTTTGCATCTAACCAGAAGTGCAAATAGAGGCAGAATATGTAGAAGTATAACGTATGTACAAGTAGGATAAATAGTTGTGAGTGCACAAGTGGCAATTCTGAATTTGCAATCAAGGCTAATTGAAGGAGTAGGGTAGCATGTGTAACTGAAATGCAGGGATAGCAGCAATGTGGTTCCCATTGTAGACATGTGTTTGTAACATCTGAAATGTGCAATTGTTGGCAGTTTGAAATGTGCAATGAAAGCAATTTTAAGGTGCAAGTCGGCATGTGCAATTGAAATACAGGAAAAGCAGCAACAAAACATACCTGTAGACAACCGAAAAAACGTATCAGACTTTGTAACGCAGTGACTGAATCCAGTAGTAAATAAAGGCGGGTATGATTAGTGATGGGTCAGCGTTCAGCAGGGTTACAGCATGATGGAAAGAAACTGTTCTTGAGCCAGCTGGTGCAAGAACAGGGAGACTGCCTGCCTGATGAGAGGAGGACAAACAGTTTGTGGCATGGATGTGAAGGGTCCCTGGTGATGCCGTGCGCCCTGTGCAGATACTGCGCTGGAGGTCTACTATGGCTGTGAGCTGGTTACCTGTGATGTGCTGGTTGGATTTCACCACCTGTTGCAGGGCCTTGTGGTCAATTATGGAGCAACCACCAAACCACTGAAGCGCAGTGAGTCAGAAGGCTCTTGACTGTGCCACAGTAAAAGTTCACAAGGTTATTGGAAGATAGGCTGGCTTCTTCAGCCTCCTAAAGAAGTAGGGCTATTTTGACCAGGGCTGAGGTGTTGAGGGACAAGGAGAAGTCCTCAGAGAGGTGGAGACCCAGGAATTTGAAGCTGGATACAGGTTCCACCTCAGTGCAACTGATGAGACCTGGGCTATGACTGCAACCTTTATATTTCCTGTAATCCGCAATGAGCTCCTTGGTTTTCTTTGCATTGAGGGCCAGGTTGTTATCAGCACACTATGCAGCCAGTCACTTGACCTCCTCCCTGTAGGCTGACTCGTCATTGTCACTGATCAGGCCTACCACTATGGTGTTGTCTGCAATCTTGACAATAGTGTTGGAGCTGTGTACAGGAACGCAGTCATGGGTGATGAGGGTGTACAAGAGGGGGCTCAGCACGCAGCCTTGTGGAATACCAGTATTCAGGGTGAGGGGGGTCTCTTGTTTAGGAAGTCCAAAGTCAAGTTGCAGAGAGAGGGGCTGATCCACAGGTCATGGAGTTTGTTGACCAGCCTAGAGGAGATGACAGTGTTGAATGCTAAGTCTATGAATAGCATTCTCACATAGGTGTTGGTTTTGTACAGGTGGGTCAGGGCAGAGAGTAAAGATTTGAATATGGCATCCTCTGTAGACCTGTTTGACCGGAAGGCAAACTGGTATAGGGATCTAGTGAAATAGTTGAGAACAAAATGACATCACAACAGTCAATGGAAACCAAAATCACCAACTGATTGAGGGATGGATTCAAACTCACAGCAACTGTAATAATGTGACTGAGTAATGTGTATGGTCCCCAAGTGCATGCATTTACTCCCGACAACATCCAGATATCAGTGAGCTCCTGGACAGTCTGTGGCGCTACATTGGATGCACCGATACATAACGTCCCAGATGTTCATGATTGGTTTCAGGTCAAGGGAACATGAGGGCCTGTCAATTGCATTAATGCCCTCATCATCCAGGAACTGCCTACACACTCTGGCCACATGAGGCCGGCATTGTCCTGCACCAGGAGGAACCCAGGGCTTACTGCACCAGTGTAAGGTCTGAAGATTGGTCTGAGGTATTCATCCCGGTACCTAACAGCAGTCAGGGTACCATTGGCTAGCACGTGGAGGTCTGTGCGACCCTCCAAGGATATGCCTCCCCAAACCATCACTGACCCACCACCAAACCGCAAACCACAGCAAACCTGATGACAGCTTGTATGGATGTGCCATGCTGGTGGAGCTGGACTACCTGTGCAACCTGAAGGGGATGCAGGTACCACCTCATGCTACTAGTAGTGACTGGGACACTAGCAAAACACAAAAGTAGAGAAGAATCATTCAGGAAGGATAAGGAGAGAACAATGGTCTGTGGCAACCATCTGTAAACCATTGACTTTTTCGGGGTTGTCTTGCTGTTGCCTCTCCAGTCCACCTGTTGTCACTTCCATAGGCACCAAAAATCAGTAAACATTGATTTACAATCGCTTATGCTTCCTGACTGGACAGACTGTACTTGATTAACAAAGGTTAGGGATATCAATGTGATGAACTTTCAACTAAATTTAAACTAGACGGCCTGCAACTGACCATATTTGCAATCATTTATCAACCCCCAAAACCGCTTGGAGGATTTTAATATTTTTCTTTGTGGCGATTTTAATATTTATGTTAAGGACTCCACTAATGTTCATGCAACAGATTTTTTTTCAACATTACCTCTTAATTTAACTTTAAAAATATGTTCTGGGCAAACACATAACCGTGGCAATACATTGGACTTCCTTTTAACCCTTGGTGTTTGCATATCCTCTGTGAAATTATTGGATGTGACTATATCTGATCACAAATGTATAGTTTTTAACTATGAATCATTGGTTACTCATACTGCGTCACCAAGCTCTTCGGTTACTTGCATCCTTACTGAACAAAGTGTTCAAAGTCGTGCATTTTGTTTCAGATTCAAAGCCAACACCTGCCTAATTCCCATACCAATGATCAGGCTGACCTGTTCAATTAGATTTTCTTGAACTCATTGAACATCATTGCACCTCTCAAGGTTAGGCCTAAGTCCTCAGCAAAAAAGCAGCCCTGGATAAATGACAACATTCACAACTGAAAGAGGGAATGGAGGCAGAGCGCAGATGGAAAAACATCGAGTCTCCAAGTGCATTACCTCATTATGTAGGATGTATTATTAAACGACACCAAAATGGTTGAGGATGCGAAAACACCTTATTATTGTCTACACATCAACTTAATCCTAGATTTTTATTCAAAACTGTGGATCAGCTGGTAAATTCAGCCCCTTCTTGCACCTCAGATGAAAGCGATGAGGATTGTGAACTGTTTTTATCTTATTTTACTGATAGGTGGAGTCAATCAGAGCCTCTACCAGAGGCTCCGGAACAGCCTGCCCGAGGACATCAGGTCCGCTGAGTCAGTGAATTCCTTTTAAGTCCCTTCTTAAAACATACTTTTATACGAGAGCCTTCCCTGATTCTAGCTGACTTTATTTTTTCTTTTAGCTGTATTTTAATTTCTTAAGTAGTGCTCTTGCTTTTAACATGTATCTTGTTATCTGCTTTGTGTGTTTTATTGTCTTTGCACAATGAAAGCACTTTGTAACATGGTTTTGAAAAGTGCTTTATAAAGATTATTATTATTATTATTTAGTTAACTTGGTATTATACTGTAATGATTATGTTCCCTTAATATTTTTTAGCCGTGTATATGTATGCCATAGAGATAGCAAAATTTATAGTCAAGAACCAAATGTCAGCCAGCTAATTAGATCTTGCTGCCAAACTTCAGCTGGCTCAAACTCCAACTGGCCAGCCGGACATCAATGGATGTGTTCACATAGCTAGCTACCCTGTACAATATTTCATGAAGTTGGACTGTTATATGGGCTATGTTATATGCAGGATTTAGTGTTAAGAAAACAAACAAACCATAATCTTAATGGTGTGTTATCTTAATAACTTTGTAAACATGCCTGAGATACATATTGGCTTTTCTTACAGCATGCAAAAAAGACAGACAAAAAACACATTTCTTAAGAAAAAGCTACTTAAATATATATAGCCTACATAGTCTGATAGAACATCCAAAGACAATGCTGGCAGCAAAAATGTAGTCCCTTCTGAGAGGCATTCAATCGCCTAGTTCTCTCAGAAGTAACAGATCATTACAAATAAACTGTAATTTGAATGTCATTCAACATGACTGCAACTCACCTGCTCTTTATCCTACAAATATTTTGACAATAAATCTGCTGTGTTTATAACCATTTATACATACCAGCCCATTGACAGAAAGGAGTTGGTCGCCTCTCTTGAGGCCCCCATGGCGGTCGGCAATTCCCCCAGGAATGATGCGTGAGATGTAAATAGGAGAGTTCTGTTCCTTCCCTCCCATTATGTTAAAGCCAAGTCCCTCCTCCGTCTTAGGTAACTCCACCACACGGGGGTGTGAGTGGCCTTCACTGGCCGCAAATGCTGCAACAGTGGCCTAGACACCAAAAGGGATTGTTTACCAAAAACATTTTGCCAACAAAATGTTGCTTTGTTTTAGTCATTTTGAACAAACCTTGGCTGTGGCATTGGCTCTGACTTCAGGACTACTGTTTATATCCACTGTCTCATACACGTGTTCATATACCTAGAATTGTTTAGAAAAGGCAGAAAGAAGTCAAATGTTAAATATATAGCACGTTTATGCTAGCAAGCAAGCAAGTTTATTTATATAGCACAATTCATACATAGAAGCAATTCAATGTGCTTTACAGTGAAGATAGTAATAATGCAATAGAATCAAAACAGTCAGATCCATCATCGGCACATTTACAGAGGTTATTCCTTTGATAGCACCAGAACTTGAATTACAATTGGTAAAAGATAGCAAGGTTTACATTTAATAACAAAATAAATCAAGAAGAGAAATATAAAATACAGCATAATAATAAAACATAGAATAAGAAAAGAGAAATAGAATATAAAAACATAGGAAGCTATAAAATCTGTATAGCAGAAATAATTCATTCATAATGGCTGAAATACAGTGCCCTCCATAGGTACTGGGATAGTAAGTTCAAAATTGCTATTTTTGTTGTGCAATAAAGGCATATGAAAATTGAAGTACAGATGAACGTGGTCATGGTAGATGCTGTAAAACTCAGCGCTTTTGAACGGATTGTATCTGATTTTTTTTAACATTCTGTTGATATACCATGTGCTGCTTGCTGTTACCCACTTGGCCACTTGCCACATTTTGGGGGATAAAACAAAAACACTGATAAAAAAAGACAGACCGACATGATATTCTTTACTTCATCCAACTTTTTTATTCAACCACTCCAGGACTCTATTTAGACATAATAAACTAAGCTACTCACTCCCGATTAGCCAAAACTTAGTACCATTATGCCAACTCACTGAAGTTGCTGTAACTTTACAATGAAGGAGAACTATCACATTGTAAAGATAGCAAGATTAGAGGCTTGGCTTCAGATGCAATTATCTGGCAAGGGTTATCTTGCTGTAGAAAAACACAAAACTGTCTGTACATGAGACAAAAATGTTAATAGCAGTGTTAGCTCCCCAGAACAGTCCCTGCTGAGAAAACGTTCTCATGTTAACTATGGGGAAACACTGCCCACTTGCTAAGCTTGGGTTGCTCTGTGAGCCGACAGACAAGTTTTCACTATTGGAGTGGGAATCAAGGCGCGAGCATTCTCCAAAGGTTTGAGCGGCAGACAGTTTCTACCAGTAGCCCTGAAAAACTGAAAATCCTAGTCATTGGCAACTGCATTACCCGCAATATTAGATAGAAGAATCAGTCGGCGATCATACATTGTTTGCTGAGGGGGCAGGACCCACGACATAGCAGCAAATCTGAGGTTGGTGCTAGCAAAGTCTACAACAGGCAAATATTGAACACCAGAAATATTATTCACAATTGTACCAATTACTTTACGATCCAACAGTAAGGTTATGAAGCACAACATCAGCATGTAAATTAGCTAGACTGATGTGTCCATATTGTCATTGTCTCATGCAATCCCAGTAAGGGGTACTGAAGAGATCAGCAGACTCACACAACTCAATAACAAAAACAGAGTTATGCTTGTCAAGGGAGGAAGAGTTTGTAGATCTCTGACTCTCTATTTGGGACTCACCCATAAAAAGGACGAAACCTGACCTGCTGAAGAGAAATGGACTGCATCCTAGCACAGCTTTTTCCATTGACTCGGTGTAGGACACACAAAGTAAAACAAGGTGGTGTTCACCATAGCAATCTTACAAGAATAAAGCCTTCCATTTCAGACAAACAAAAAAATGATTTAATGCTGCATATCCACTGGTGCTTTACCCCAGTACAAAGGCTACACCGGTGATTTATGCTAATATTGGCTCTACACTTTCCTGTTTTGACTATACATTTGGTACCATGGATTTAAGGAGGGGCCCAGGTGGAGGAGGAGTAAACTGTCAACGCGATTTGGTTTTCTGTTTACGAACAATAAAAGGCAATATTTTTTAGGGAGTAAAATTAAATAAACCATAATGTCATGCTCAGTTTGTTTACAATACGGCATTTGAACTTGAGTAATAAAACGAATTTCTTCCTCAGACGTTTGCGACCGGCTCCTTCACCTACACTCGTGACGCTATAACCCAGTGTATTCAATATTTAGTTAAGTATTTTGTCAAGACTGTCTACCTTTAATAGAAGGATGTGGAAAAATTCTGAGGTAGTTTGGTGTTATAGGTTCTTTGGACTCAGTTTTTCTTGAGTAATTTTCATCGTACTACCTTCGGTCATTCCAACTCTTTCCATCCTGAGCCTTTGCTTCCCTGAACTGTTGCTTTATTTTCTTTATTTTATCAGGGATCAGTGTGTTAAATCGAATGAAAACCATTACGAGAAGCCTAAAGCAAATGATACACATCGCTGTTTGAAAAGCACATGCTGCGTCTTCACAGCACGTAATGCATCAACCCGCAAAATGTCTGTCTTTTGAGGTTTTGGTCATGAAAGCTATTCAAATTACTCAATCATTTTCATACCAATACCATTTACAGATTCCCTGGACTGTACAGTGCTCCTCAATGAGTTCCCATAATTATCAAACCTTGAGTTAATGGCAGGTGCTGAACAAATGTAGGCAATTTTTATATTGATATTGGCACAATCATACCTTAGACTTAGTCTTGTCCTGTGGAATAGATATTGTAGATCTATCTGGAATATCAGACCAATATTTGAGTACATTTACCATAATAACAACTAACCCACTTGCAATCCAAATTAAGATGTTTAAAAGACATAGAATGAAGTCTCAGACAACCCAAATGTTTTCAGATGCTCTTCCGAAATCCCTCCACCATCTCATGACTGAGTAAATAATTCGAATAACGTTCTATTCGAGGATCAAAACCTTGCGTGATACCTTAGATTTGGTTGCTCAACTAAAAATAACACACAATAAGAACTTGTTCCCTGGTATACAAACAAACAAAAATACTAATGAAGAAAAAGGGTTCATACAGTTGCAAAGTAAATTAAAAAGCAAGCAATGGGGAACACTTTTGTTTTTTTAATTCTGTATTTCACTTAAATAATAATTAGCTCTAAACCCACCAGCTAACAACTGAACCCCATACCAAATAAAATAATTAAGGAGCTACATCCTGTGCTTGGCTCACCTACCTTTAACATAATAAACTGCCCCTTATCCACCAGATGTGTACCTCCGTTCCAAAAAGTGACATGAATAAAGCCTCTAACAAAAATCTGATCTCAGTCCAAATAAACAAACAACAAATTATTCGGTCAACATCAAACATCCCATTCCTCTCCAAAATGTTCTAAAAATCAATGCCTCCTTGAAGACAAATTAAATGTATTTATGAAATGTTAAGGAAGTGAATTACAGAAAATGTTTTGCTTTTTAACTCATTATTTTAGGGAACAAGAAACACAGATTTGTCATAAGATCTCAGTCAATCTCAATAGTTATATGGTAAACCAAAAAGCTGTGAGAGACCCCTGTGTTACACTCAACCCTGATCTTGCAAAAAATGAATCCATACTTTTGTTACTTTGAGATTAGACTGTTGCAATGCACTTCTCTCCGGTTACCATGACGAGATAATAAATAAACTTAAATTAATTCTACACACAGCTGCTAGAATCTTAACTTGAATAAAAACGTTTGATCACATTACACAAGTACTAGCTTCTTTACTCTGGCTGTCTATTAAGCCGTGTGCTGATTTTAAGGTTTTACTGTGAACCTGCACAGCGCTACATTTTCTGCTACTTATTTCTCTGAACTGGTCCAGCCATACATACACAGCTTTACATACACTAAGATCACAAGATCCAGGCCTACTTATTATACCTACAATGCCTAAATAGCTAGAACCAGGGCTTTCTCTCACAAAGCACCACTACTGTGGAATGACCTGCTGGTTTTGTTGATTCAACTAAAGACTCCTCCGGTATGTCTTCTGTCCAATGCCATTTGGGGGCAGAGTCACTGGCTTACTCTTGTTCCATTCTTGCTGTCCTTCTGCAGTGGGAATAAACTCAATGGGCTATACTTGGCCCTCTTTCAGGGTGTTACGGTTTTTGGTCTTGGTGCTTGGCAGTGGGTGGAGTTATTTCCTGCTTGGTTGCAAATCCATGTCTGAAAGGTTACCCTTGGACAGGGCCAGTGTCTCTGGACCCCCATCTCAGCCCCCAGTTTTACGCGACTATATTACTGTTCTGGGGGACTTGAGTCAGTCAGTCTGTCCTGTCTTGATCCTAGCTACTAAACTACCCCCTCCTAACCCCTTGGACATAGCAGTGTCCAGGCCCCATCTCAGGCCCCAGTATTTACACTGCAGTAAGCTATAAATAAGTTTAACCTGGGGATTAGGCATTCTGACTGGAGGACTGTCCTCGAGCCCAAACCCAGGTGACGAGGAAGCGTCTCCAAATCCACCCACCCGTCACAGTGCTACAATAGTTTATGTTCAGGGGAACTAGGGAGTTTTCACTAGCCACTGTGCGGTTGGTTGGTGTCCCTTTGGTTAGATGCTTGGCAAAGTGTGTGGCGTGACTTCCTGCCCGTTGGGCCTTGCCCGTGGTTACACTGGAATAGGGCTGCAGTGTCACTGGACCCCCGTCTCAGACCAGAGATTTTACGCTGCTATATTATTATGCCAGGGAAGTTCCTCTCAAGTTTTGACCCTTTAAGGAAATGTTCCTACCTACTGTGCATTAACTCTTGTTGCTTGCTCTTGGTATATGAAAACTGCTACAAGGGGTTTCAGGCTTGGTTTCTGTAAAAGTATGTTGTGCCAACTCCTACAAGTGCTTTATTAAATAAAATTAATTGATGAATACAGAAAGTCAACCCTTTATTTCTGTCTGCTTCAATACTTTCTTACCAGCAATAATAAGAATAGAACTCTGAATGTTATTCTTAGTTGGTATAACATACAGTGGATATAAAAAGTCTCCACACTAGGGTTGCACGATATTGGAAATAACTGACATGGCGATATTTTCTTTTTCTGCGTTATAAATTGTGAAATGAAAAAACAGAGGATGTCTTCAGAAAGAGCTTTGGCTATCAACCTGACAGGGCACAACTTACCAACTGCAAGATGCAGTCCGTGGCAAAAGCACAGGAATCTGGTCCACTTGTTCAGGTGCAGCCTTTACCATGTTCACGGCATTGTCTGTTATACAGACTAGATTACTCATCTTGGCCCCAATCAGCTAAAGCTTCACTCATACCTGTTGGAATGTTCACACTTGAATGATCCTCTGGGATAAATGAATTTTGCAAACAGCAACTTTTCAGGTGGAAGTCCTCATTAATGAAGTGTACGGTCAGACTTATGTAGGGCTCCGTTGTCCAGCTGGACCATAAATCTGTTGTTGCTGTATAATATTCCACTTGTGACAGCTCTGTTTCAACTTGTGTCTTGCATTTCTTGTACAGCTCTGGGATGGCAACTTGAGAAAAATAGTTGCGTGATGGCATTACGTATCGCTTGTCAAGCAAATGTATAATGTTTTTAAAACCCGCTTTGGTAACCGTGTTAATTGGTACCATGTCTTTGGTGACGTGAAATGTTATTAAATCAGATTTTCTCTGCCGTTTGGGACCTTTCTTGTATGGTGTATGGTGCTTTGGACGGCATTGAGATGCTTTGCACTCATCATACGAAGATTTTTGTTGACGCCTTAAATTATCAAACAAATTGCTCATGTTGTCTTGTGTTGTGGCAACAATTGCAAGGCACTCTCGACAAAATCAACATCATGTTTTGGTCAACATCATCCCTTCTGTGGCTGAAATATTTCCATATAATTGACAATGCAGTTGGTTTTGCAACCATATTCTCAATTTCAGCCTTTTTGCCTGTTCCTCGCTCATCATTTCATCATACGCAAGCAGAGCCTGCATGTTAACCATGTGCAGCAACGAACTCCGTGTTAACAATAATTATAATTAACTGTGTATCCAATATCCATGAACCTAAGTATATTAAGTTATATCCGACAGATTTAATGCAAGTTTTCCATTTGAAAAAAATATATATTGTAGACTGATATATGTTTTTCATCAAAATCTCACGTTCCACAACGTGACTATTGCAGATGCGTACATCGCAATGTCGATGCTGAAACGATAAATTGTACTACACACCCCTGTTAAAATGCCAGTTGTTTGTGAACCCCCTCAAAGAGTTCAGTTTGTTTTTCAATTGAATTGTTCACATTATAGGTCACATTGAAGTGGAAAAAGTTCTGACATGATTTATCTTGGTTTCCTTCTTTTACATCTCAAAAAACATTTTAACAGGGGTGTGTAGACTTTTTAAATCCACTGTATGTATAGAAACATAGCAGAAATAAAACATGACAGTCCGCACTTTTAACTCATATTCCTCTTTTAATCTCATTTTCAAATGCGATAGAAATGTGTACAGTAAAAATATTTTTTCACTGTCCCAAACTCTCAATACTTTTAGAGGGCACTGTACCTCTATTAAAAAGCAGATGCTTAGATGCTTTTAGTTCTTGCTGTCCATGCTACAAAGAAACTCAAATTGTAATCAATACACGATACTGATAATTTATAAAGATGTGCTTTGAGGGGCATATATATTGGCATAGTCTCAGCTCACCTCTCGTACAGCATTACAGAACTCGCTCTGTAAGACCCTTTGTAGTGCCTGAAGTTTTTGCGGTGGCACTTCCCCTGTACTCTGGAGCTTGTCAAGCAATTCAATGGCTCGTGAAATGTCTGTGGGAGAAAACATTAGGACCACCTGTTGTCAGAGATCTTACGACTACCACATGGATTTTGAGTCTGCTTTGGGAAATTATCGTTTGAGGCACATTAGTTTAATATACATTTTAAATGTACATTACCCAGCTTTAAGTATAACTGTTGCTAACTGTTTCACCTCAATGCTTGTTTAAATTTGGTTGAAATCCAGAAGGATAATGGCAAGCTAGGTTGTTAAACATTTCTATATGATCATAACAAGACTGATCTCTGGAAAGGTGTATCATTTACCGAGGTTTAATCAAAATCAGGCCAGAGCCATCAGACATAATGTGGGTAAGTTAGACTAGTCATTCAGATACAAGAGAAATAAACATATTTCTAAACAAATGCATATTCTTGAGTGTTTGCAACACACTTAACAAATGTTATCATACAATTTAATATTAATTTAAAATTGTATTATCCTGTTTGAATGGATGACAACCTCAATACATGTTAATGTCAAAGTCCCTAGTCCAATGTGTTACAGCTAAAAGCTATGTCTGAACATTAGCTATGCTACCAGGTGTGCAGGTTGTGTGGGATATTGACAAATACATACACTTATACATATAAATTAATACACTATATGGCTAAGTACACTGTTGTGAATACGGCCCATGAAATAAGTGTTAACATTAACAATGTATAACTACTGTAACCGGAAATTGATTTTCAATGGAATATCTACATAGGCATAACCAGGCCCATTATCAGCAACCATCACTCTTGTGCTCCAATGGCATGTTGTGTTTGCTAATCCTACTTTATCATTTTTAAAGGCTTTTTGATCATTAGAAAACCATTTTGCGATTATGGTAGCACCACTGAAAACTGTCCTTTAGATTATCTGAGTTTCTATAGCATCAGTGTTTGATTACAGGCTCAAAATGACCAGAAACAAGGAACTTTCTTCTGAAACTCAGTCTATTCTTGTTCTGAGAAATTAATTGTATTCCATGCGAGAAATTGCCAAGAAACTGAAGATCTCGTACAATGTGTACTGCTCCCTTCACAAACTGCGTAAACGGCTCTAACCAGAATAAAAAGAGAAATGGGAGTCCCCGGTGCACAACAGAGCAAGAGGACGAATAAATTAGTGTTTCGTTTGAGAAACAGATGCCTCACAGGTCCTCAACCGGCAGCTTCATTCAATAGTACCCACTAAACACCAGTCTCACTGTCAACACTGGTGCGGTGACTCAGGGATGCTTGCCTTCTAGGTAGAGTCCTTCTATCCAGTGTCTGTGTCCTTTGGAACATCTTAGCCTTTTTTATTGGCCAGTCTGAGATATGGCTTTTTCTTTGCAACTCGGCCTAGAAGGTCAGTATCTAAGAGTCATCTCTTCACTGTTAACAACAATGTATTCAGTAATGCGTTCAGCTTCAAACAGTGAATCGGTCTCTCTCACGCCCTCAACGTCCACTCACACAGGCAGAGCTAGAACGACTGTTTTACCAGCTTGTAATCACCATTATACAACTTCAATAACATGTAACACAAACTTGTTTTTGAAATCTCCTTAACACAATAGTGGTCTATAAAATTTTAAATATTCTACACATTATTTACATATAGATAACTAAGTAAACACTGGGACACAAAAATAGTTATACCAGAAGCTAACAATATGTTTGCATATACAGAACTCAATCACTCAACCAAGTTTTTCCCTCATTCAGTTTGGCAACCTTCCCTAACATGATAACTTGAGAAAAAGGTTAGAACGCATGACTTTGCATACATGTTACAAAATGTTTAATGTTACATTACATTATCACGATCATTAAATTGTGCATTAGTTACATTTGTTAGCACTGCGTCACAACCCCATTTAAAACTGGCATGTACAGCGGTTCCCATAGAAAATCATAGCAAGTCCAAATGAAAGTACAACCGATATTCCCATTTGGCAATATTGAGGTATGCTTATATTTCAAATCTATACACAGACTTAGCTATGTGACTCCATGACAATAATTTGGCATACACAACACAGTCTAAGTGATTTGAAACTCCAACACATTACATGCTATTGACGGCGTACGCGGGACGCACCCCGAGTGATTTTGCCTTGCTTTAGTCAGCTAGATTACACTAAGAAAAATCGTGCAGACTTCCCAAGAAATCACTGCTGAACATCAACTCAAAACTACACTATGTGCACAATTATTAGAAAAGCGAGTATTCTGATCGAATCATTATCTCTATGCAAATTCTCCAAATCTAAACCATAAAAACTTGAATGCTCCTTGGATTGAATCATTTTCAGGTTTTTCAGGTAATTATTAGGCAGCTTCATGACCCGAGGTAAAATGAGCCAAAAAATTGATTTGCTGACACTGAAAAGTAAAAAATTGTAACACTCTTGAAATAGCTCAACTTTTGAGGCGTGACCACTGGACATTCAAAGGTTTTCGTGCCAATAGTCAACTTGAGTGCAAAAAACACAAGGAGAAAAAGACGCAAATTAACTGCACAAGACTTGAGAAAAATTAAACGTGATGCTACCAGGAACCCATTATCCTCCAGTGCCATCATATTCCAGAACGGCAAACTACCTGGAGTGTCCAGATGTACAACATGTCAAGTGCTCAGAGAAATGGCCACGGTCAAGAAGGATGAAACACGACCAACCACTGAGTAAGATTTGAAATGTACAAATGGGCAAAGAAATTTCCGAAGACAGATTTTAAAAACGTTTTATGGACAGATTAAATGAGTGTGAATCTTGATGGACCAGAGTGATAGGCCCGTGGCTGGATCCCTAATCGACACACGGCACCACTTCAGTCAAGCACCAGCCAGGTGGAGGAGGGGTACTGGTATGGGCTGCTATCATTAAGGATGAGGTAGTTGGACATTTTCGAGTTGAAGATGGCCTGAAACACAACTCCCAAATCTACTGCCAGTTTCTGGAAGATACTTTCTTCAAACAGTGGTATAGGAAGAAGTCCCAAGCATTCAAGAAGGCCATGATCGTCATGCAGGACAATGATACGTTAAAGATACAACATATTATGATACGACAATGATACAGGACGATCCATCACATGCACCAGTGCATGAAACCGGAATTGTCCCTGTTTATTATTTCAAAAATAATAACATCACACTGAATTGGAAATGTCCCCGTTTTTCTTTTTAGAAATCACAAACAAACAATCCTAAATGGACTGCTGCCGGAAATCCACCTCGACATCAGGTTGACAATTCATAAAATGTATTGATACTGAGCTTTTGACAAGGTATCGCCATAATCGTGAAGGTATTATGATCATAGTCAGGGATGCTGTCACTTCACCAACAAACAAAAACAACCCAATAACATCGGAGATGTTATTGGGCCTACGTTACTTGGCCACAGGTAAAATGTAGCTATGCAGCGCAGACAAACTACGTATATCTCAGTTAAATGTCAGAGGAATATTACATCAAACAATAAATGCCCTCCCCAGACCACATATCGCCCCACAAATTATTCGGTTTTCTCATGATGTTCGCAAACTACAAAGAAACAAACCCGATGACATGGCCTTAGCTCGATCACCAGGTGTAGTTGGTGCTATAGATGGGACACATAACTGCACCATCAAAGGCACATTTCTTTACGAGCTGCCAGACATGTAAGAGGCTGAGATTTTCCTGAATATGTCGGTATAGCATTCTTGGTTTCATGTTAAGTCAGGGACTCTTGGCCTAAATTTTTATCTGAATATCATGTTTTCAATGTGGCAACATGACACATCCTTCTACAGTTTGCTATGATGAATTCACTAACAGAGACCCTTTACCTATCAGCCAATCACTGTGGGCATAGTAGGTAAGCTTGTTCATGGAACACGAAATCATCCATAGCAACGGGGTCAACCCAGCCTTTTCTCTTAGCTCAAGACCTCTCCCCATTCCTTAGTAAAAGCTGGTCCTAACAGCTTTGTGAGTTTTAGAAAACTCGTAGCTAGGATCATTTTGTGCTGTTTAGAAGTCCTCCTAGTGGTAAGAAAATGTTTTGTGCATATGGCCCCAGATCATGAGAAGACAACGTTTTAAAGTTTGAATAGTGTCTCGATTAAACACTAAGGGAGTAGTAGCATGCTAAATAATAACACAAAATAATTTAAATATAGAAACTGAGGACGTCAAACAGCCAGTTATAATAACAATAATGTGTTAAAGATAGGACAGGGGCCTCTTGCTACACCCCAGTAATAAGCAGTATGTATTGCTTTAAGCCCCAGGTCCAATTTACTATTGTAATGTTATCGGCTATTCTCCAGCTAGCCATAGTCCTTCCATGCATTTCGGCAACATTAACTGAAGTTGAAACTATCAACTTTTCTTGATCCATTGGATTGATATTGTTGCCATTATGGGCATTTAAGTTAATTGCTGTATTCACTGAAGGAAACAAAAAAATTATTAAGGCTGCTAAAAAGGCTGCCAACATCCACTTACTTGAGTTCACTATAGCAGACTAAAGCTTTCAATGTTAGAGGTCTATAGAAGGGAACGGAGTTGAGTTACTCAGCTATAAAGCATGTGCTAACATAAAACAGCACTCAACATTTTTGTCAGAATCAGGAACTGTCTTTCACTGATTTGAATTATATATTTTTTGTATGATTTCAAAATGACATATACATAATTGTATTATTTGTGAAATGTTCATGTTCAACAAGTATTTTTCTGCTTGTGTCATCCGGGGATGTCGACAGGAATCCCAGGGCCCTGGACAAAATTTAAGGTTTAGGACCCAAACCACAAAAATTGTTACTGTCCATAAAACAGGTCATAAACATTTATTGTTTAATGTTTTAGCCAGTACTAAATACCAAGATTGACTGACTAATAAATAATTATATTTTAGCCAACCAAATGGGCCCCCCTGAGACCTGGGACAACATTACCGGTGGTCCCCCCGTTAGGGTCACTGGTGCCATCAAGCAATAAAATACTGCAGTGCTGATGCAGAGAATGCAAATGAAATGCATATGCACAATGCTCTTTGTGTAATGTACGACATAAGGCTCTGTCCTCAGGGGAAATGCCATGTTTTTTAAGGAAACTCAACCTCAACGGTCACAACTTCCAGAATGATTATCATCATAATTATTTTTGTAATGGTCCATTATTATTTTTTTTATAAGGCCTCTTTTTTTTTAAATAATGGTTTGATATTTCATAAAACATTGTATTTCCCAAAGATTGTTTCCTCACAAGACGTATTTCTTAAAATCTTGGCCTTTTTCATAATATACTGACATATATCATTATTTCATATATCATTATTTAATTTTTTCATTTTTTGTCTCAGGAACTCAAAGTCTGCAATCTTGGATTTTCTGCCATTTTGAAATGTGTCTAAAACACAAAAGATTATTCTCAACTAGAGTGCTACATTGATCTTCACGCCGATTGGTATATTGCATCAAGGGAAAAGTATCTAAAGATTGGGTGTAAGGATTTTTTTATCTCTTTAAAAGAACAGCTGATATGAGCCAATGAAAATTATTGTGGGTGAGGACTCAATTCAATTGCACATTCATGCAAGAATGTGAGGTCTACTGAAACCAAACATAGTATATGGATTCAGGCCTTTGGCAAGAAGGCCTCCACAACATTTTAAGCTGATCGGCCTGATGGTGGCGATATAATTAACAAATGCATGCGCTCCACAGGAAATAAATGGAAGTCAATGGGGAATTAATGTCGGTCAATGTGGAATGAATGAAAGCCAATGGGGAATTAATGGGGGGCAATGGGGAACGCATGGAAGTCAAAGGGGGAAGGAATATGTGTCAATGTTGATTCAATGAGAGTCAATTGGGAATGGGTAGAAATCAATGGGGAATGAATGCAGGTCAATGGGGAATGAATGGGGGGCAATGGGGAACACATGAAAGTCAATGGGGACTGAATGAGAGTCAATGTGGAATGTATTTCAGTAATAATACGTTTGAAAGTCATAAGACTTAGAGGGTTAGGGTTAGTTTAACACATTTTAATTGCATACTATTCAAATTATTGAAAAAGCATACACAAATTTTTTAACTGATCCAACTCAAATGGTGTTTGGAATTAAGTTGTTTGGCTTAAATGAATTGTGTAACATACTAAGTCACACTTAAAACACGTCACTGGATTTCTTAATGCAGAGACGTTCATTGAACTCAATCATTTTGAATAATTTCGATATCTAGAAAACTGTTAGAAATGTGTTAATACTTTACACATTCTTTGCATGGTAGAATTTTAACTTGCATTTGTGGATGCAGCAACGTACTGTGTTCACAAACAATGGTTTACAGAAGTGTTCCTGAACCCATGCAGTGATTTTCAGCACAGAATCATGTCAGTTTTGAATGTAGTGCCATCTGAGGGCCGGAAGATCACGGCCCTCCTATATTGGTTTTCGGCCTTATCCCTTAAGTACAGAGAATTCTCCAGATTCTATGAATCTTTTCATGATATTACGTACCAAAGATTGAGATCCCCAAGCTCTTTGCAATTTTACATTGAGAAATGTTATTCATAAATTGTAGCACAATATTCCCGCACAGTCGTTAACAGAACCACTCCTTATCTATACTTCTGAAAGACTCATCCACTCTGTGATGCTCTTTTTATAGTCAATCATGTTGCTGACCTGTTGCCAATTGACGTAATTAGCTGTGAGATGTTTCACGAGATTCTTTTATTGTATTACACAACTTTTCCAGTCACTCATATATGAGTTAGATGTGTCTCAATCTTCTTACATACATCTAGAATATCCGTGCGTGTATTCATCACAACTCACAAATAAAAATAGGATTTGTAAAAGTGAAAAAATACTTTGTAAATAAAAAACATTATCTGTTAGTATTTATGAAATATGTTTACATATTAATAAAATCTGTGAATATGTAAAAACATTTACAAATAAAACACAAATCTTAAATACATTTACGACTGTTGTTTACTTGCATTTACAACTCTTACATTTTCTTACGGATCTGTATTTTGCATTTACAAATTTTTGACACACATTTTCCTTTGTTTGACAAGTTCTTGTGTGCGTGGTTTCTGACAGAGGTCTCACTTGGTGGGACTTATGTAACATCCCGACTGGAGCCTAGTAGATTGGAGTCTATAGGTAGCTATGACATGTTTTTCCTGAAAAGTGAGTATAACGTCTATTTGTATAACAATATTTGACTTCAGGCAACTAACTTAAGCAGTGAGTTATGTCAGCCAACATATGGTTGGCTAGCTAGCCAGCTAGAAGGCTTCTATAGCTTAACTAAAGAAATGAAGGTATCTAACCTAGGGTTGCCACCGTGCCCTATAATGGATCGTCCCGTATTGAAAAGTAAAATGCACTGTCCCTTACAGAATCAACCATTTAGCCTCACCTGTCAGCATGTTATTTGCATGAACAGACTTTGATCTATTTGTTATTTGTTTAGAACAGCAGTAACATTACACTACATTTACTGAATCTGATTTGAGTGGATAATTCAAATTCCACTATACATATCTATAATATTATTAGAAAATAATCCTAAAAATTATGTTAAACCATGAAAAATACTACAGAGAAATTAATTGTGGAAAACATAAAACACAATAAATAGCGGTATGTTGACAGAACCTGTGTAGTACTTTCTCTTGTACAATACCTAGGCTACCTAGTGAAAGGGGGAAAAGAAGAATGTGCCTAATTGAAAGCAAAAAACGATTGTCTCATATTATGTTTAACTTTTACCAAAAGGTTGGAGACAACAGCATACCCATTAAGTACAGTAGGCAGGTAGGTTTGGCTCTGTTATTACCCATAGTTGTTGTGGTTCATTCTGAACACTAGAAACAATTATAACTCTACCTCAATTGAATTGTGATTCTAAATATATTTGCCTTAAGAAAACGTGCTTGTCTTAAAAAAAGCCAGGGGTGGTAACACTGACACGTCTTAACAGTTGCCTGTCTTAACAGGTTTGTAAGTATTTTTGCAGTTTACTTTGATATCTGCATTAATCCCTTAAAGGGATAGTTGGACCTAGATTCATATTTGGGTGAAATTCTGCCAGAGTTGCTCACGAAGGCCCATGGCATCATTTGACAAAACAAGACACAATTAACCTCTGTCCTAGTCTGGAATTATCATTATTAGAATTGTCAAAATTCATGAATTGAAATGGTGTATCACGGTCATCACTGTCTTCTAAACCAACGATTTGTTTGTAAGGTGAAAATTTCCAATGGATAATTATGACTGGAGTACACCTTCAAGGAAAGGGGTCATGCTTGTTGATTTTACTACAGGTACTATTTCATAATTATATTAAAGCTAGCTAAAATTCAGTGGACTCTTCCATTGTTAACTAGCTAGTTAACTATACACTGGATCAAAAGAAATTTTGTGATATCAAAGTGGTAAAAGGTATAGCTATTAATTTCCTTCTTCAGAGATTGTATCGTGTTTTCAGGCCTTAGCAATGCACTTTCGAACAAATATTAATCAGCTCCCATTGAGGATGATGCATTAACTATCTCAGTTGGACATCAGTCACTAAAGAAACGTTCATAACAGAACTGTGACGTAACGTGCCATCTATGAATTAGACCATTACTTAGTTGAGAACGATGCAACGGCGCTCGATGGCATCGTCCAATCTAGTGTTCTATAATCAATCTATGGTTGTGACGCTTGAGTAAAGAAAAAGAATCGTTCTGAAATAACGAATCGTTTGCGACCTGCACACTAATGGTTAGCTAACAACATCAACTACATATTACCACTGTAGCTATTATAAACCAATTGAGGATGGTTAGCATAGCTACCAACATGCTACATTAGTAACTCAGCCAATGTTTGTTTCTTCTACAAGCTACAGCCATATATTCGACAAAACAATGCATTTGGATTTTGAGTATACTTTGAGCTATGTCATCATGTAATATATTAGGTAATGTAAAAAAGAATGTTATCAAATTAACTAGCTTGCCATTATTAGCCATCTAGCTAGTTGGTAAGTCTTTTGTCGGTTTAACTATTTTCGTTTGTTAACCACAAGTTAACATTGGTAGGATGTTTACCTTTTTCCAATCGGACAGGTTCCCCCAAAGAAGCCATGATAAAACAGAATCCGCCTCGATTCAGAAAAAAATACTAGATTAGCAAAGTATTCACGAACCACTGATTTATGGTGCTTTCGAGACAACTGGAAACTCAACCAAAACGAGCTCAGGTCATTACGTCAGTTATTCATTCAGGGGCAGGTTTCTAAAAGTACTCTGTGTTCCGGCTAGGTTGGATATGCATTAATGTAAAATGCGTGTGAACGTCAGTCGGACAATCAGAAGCTCAGATTTTTTACGCCGTATCAGGTGTAACCAAGGACGCAACGTTCGGGTAGGGAAACACGGCTTTATTCCCAGATTGACATTTTATGTTCATGCTGTAATATAGACAAGCTCGAGTCACATGCAACCGAGATCACGGGCTTTCAGTAACCCACCTGTATTGGTAGTTTAGTGAGCTGGATCAAATGGAATACCAAAAATGTTTCACCTTTTATTATTTTGTCAATATAGGAAAAAGCGTAATGCATACAAATGACACTGCGGTGAAGTTAGCTTTATATTCATGATTCGGAGTTTGATCGTCAATACCTCATCAACGAAACCTGCCAGAAAAACAGCAATTACATATTCAGAATCTGCTGGCGATAACAAGTAATACCCCCTTCTTTGTTGAGTTCAGTTTTCGGAAGAAGACATTACAGTAATCTCTATTGCGACTTCTCAGTTAAGGGAGAGTGTTAAAAGTGCATAATGAATGTTTACTGACAAACGCCAATTGCATTGCAACAAAAAAAAACATAAACCAATCAAACAACTATAGAGCTCAGAATTCTGTTCATTCGAATGGTTGTTGTATTGCATTATTAAAAAAGGTATTATAAAGATACTTTTATTGCCTGTTATTAAAATAAAAGTCAGACCCAAGGTAATGTTTGTAATAGACCATCAGGGACAACTGCCCTACCATGAACATCATTTACTGTTATCATTTAGGAAATTATTAATATTATATAAAACATTTTCATTTAGAGAAATATCAATAGCTTGGACCCAATAAAACATTTGCTGAAATAACCAACTGATATAGCTTCAGGGACAGCTGCTCTACCATCAACATTCTTTAGTTCTTTTAGTTTTTAGTTTTCAACTTTGAAATTCTTCATACATTTTTAAGTATCTTTCTATCAAAATATCTCAATAGCTCAGACCCAATGAAACTTATATGTAAATAATCATTGGATAAGTCAGCGCTATTGAACATAATGAGAAATTGCTTTATAAACTATTGGTCATTTCCAAATTTGCTAAATAACCAAAATAAAGGATTTTGATGGTACAGCAGCTCACTCTGAAGGTATATCAGTTGATAATTTACATGTTATTGGGTCCAAGCGATTGAGCATATTTTATTGAAAATTGCTTTAAAATCTAGTAATAATTTCAGAAATTGAGAAATTGTAAAACTAAAAGATGTTGATGGTTGAGCAGCTGTCCCTGAAGCTATTTCAGTTGATCATTTCCGTGTAGGTTTTATTGGGTCAGAGATATTGAGCATTTTTAATAGAAAAATGCTTTATAAAATAGTAATAATTTCCAAAATTGATAAATAGCCATAATAAAGGATGTTGATGGTACATACATCAGCTCTCTGAAGCTATATCTATTGATTATTTCCATATAAGTCTTATTGGGTCCTTGCTATTGAGCATTTTTATAGAAAATCCTTTATTAACTATTAATAATTGTCAACATTTTTTAATTTGCAAAATAAAGGATGTTGATAGCAAAACAGTTGTCCCTGGTGCTATATGAGTTAGTTATTTCTATATACGTTTTACTGGGTACAAGCTGTTGAGCAGTTTTGATGGATGGAAAATTGCTTTCAAACTATTAATAATTTCCTACATTGGAAAATTGGAAAACTACAGGATGTTGATGGTAGAGCAGGTGTCACTGAAGCTATATTTGTTGGTTATTTTGATACGAGCTATTCGCATTTACACGAGCAACTGCTGTTTTTCATTAATCAAATAATTGTGCACTTTTGAGATGGTAACTTAACCCTGGCATCGTAGTAAAACAGTTTTTCCACGTTCTTTTCGACTGAAAGATTAATCTGAAACCGATACTGAAACACTAGGAATGTTGCTTGTTCGTTATCGGCAGCAGATTCAGAATATGTAATTGTTATCTTTCGGGCAGCTTTTGTTGTTGAGGTATTGTCAATCAAAGTCCGAATCTTGAATATAAAGCAAAATTCACCGCAGTAGAAATTACTGAATGTGTCACGTTCATATCACCAGCCCCAGTCGTTCCACGTAGCAACAGACTAGGATTAGACAAACATCAAGTAATTACACTGTGACAACTACGCCATCTGCAGCTCATCCTCCCCCTGCAGGAGGTGGACCTCAGCGCTCGATGTCACCGGCCTTCTAACACCACCGCCCGTCATCAATCCATTGCACCTGATTCTCATCCAGTCATTACCATTCCAAGTATATATGTGTCCTCTGTTCCCCCTGTCTTTGCGTGTTATTGTCTCACCATTGATGAGCATAAGCCAGCTCGAATCTATTAAATACCTGAACACAAATTTATCGTCTCCGCAGTCTGCTTCACCTTCGTCTCACGAACGAGCTGACATACACTAGCTAGTGATATTTTACAGCTATACCCACAAGTAAACGGCATATTAGCTAGTATCTCACTTTATTAATATCTGGACATGATTTTATGTGGCAAAATGAAAGAAGTGCATAAACACTTCAATAGCTAGTGAACTAGTCATTGAGTCGTCAGGTAACTGGCAAATTAGCTAGTATGGTGTACACAAAAATTACAATTATATTTTTGTGAACGTATTGTTTTGGTTCTGTACATTCAGTTCCATTCGTATGTAAATTACTACATACAAATGGAACTGTTCTCTTTGTAAACTACTATCTTGTTTTTGCAGGAACGATTAAGCGGAGCCGGCCAAAAAGAGGAATGTCAGTCAGTCACCCACCCACCGAATGACCGACCGACTGACTTTACAGTAAATAGCGTAGTTAGGGACGCGGACTGCCATGTGGGCAACCGGTGTACAACCCTCGCCTTAGGCAGAACATGTTATGCATTGGATTTGCTCAGGATAGACAAACACTTTGCTGGCTACAAGCTTCAGTAGCTACATTATATAGTAAGCCTAAAATAAAACTGTTTACATTTGTATTGCAACAAACACAGACCTCAACCCCTTGGGCAGTAAAAGAGGTGTTTCCACGATTCTCTCATCTTTTCACTTGTCATCCCATGTATGGATAGTTATTGTATCAGTCATTCACAAATAAAAGAACAAAAAAACACATTTATTACTAAGTTTAGCTCCACCACAAATACCATCTATGGACTGTACTATGTTTGCCACTGGCCGTTTTAACAGTGTATTAGCCAGTAATAGGCTTTACCAGAATCTACTAACTTTCTGGAATAGTCAAGAATTGAGCAATTGCTAGTTAGTCTGCCAACACTGTTTCATTTCATCTCATAAGAACATGTTTTTTTCTTTCATGGCATAACAATGTACTTTCATTCGCAAATGACATTTATACAATAATTATCAATAAAGGTGACGATAACTAACTTTTTCATCAAGTGATAAGACAAGAGAATTGTGGAAATAATACTTTATAGCGTAGTTTTATTGCAACCCGCAAATAAAATTCATAAATGATGTTGCCCTCAATACATTCAAACTTAGGTCTTCCACGTGAGAGGCACTGTCTTTAACCACTACGCCACTGCATTACACGTTTCAGTAGTCACTAGACATGATTGAGCATTGTGTTAAACTGATTAAAATGTCTTATTAAATTTACCTGCACCATAGCATCTATGAACTGTATGGCTTTTGCCACTGGCAGTTTTAACAGCTTATTAGCCAGTAATAGGCTTATCAGTGTCTACTATCTTCTGAGGAATATTCATAAGACTTGAGCAATTGCTAGCGAGACTGTGGATGAACTTTTCCATGCCAGAAAAAGTCCCAATATAACCATGTACAATTTTAATTAAGGCTTACTATAATGTAACTACTGTATGTTGTATCCAGAAAATGTGTTGGTCTATCCGGACCCAAAACGCATGCATATATGCGTACTTAGAATATCCACCAGAAACGTCACAATATAACCGTAATCTTTCTTATTTCAGACTTACTATAATGTTGATATACTGATGGTTTTAGCCAGCAAAGTTTTCATCTATACGAAATAATTCATGATGCGTACTTGGCTTTGCCTGTGAGGAGATCTGAACACAGGACCTATAGTTTGCAGCTTCACTTTGCTAACCACTACGCTATTTAACAAGGGGTTGTCGGTCTGTCTGTCGATCGTTAGCTCACTCACTCAGTAAGAGACGTTCGCTCATCTTTGCCAGCTCCGCTTACGCGGTCTGGCAAATATTTTATATATTGCATCCACTCCTACTACTCATACATTTCCATATATGGTCATGCAATGGCAGCCAATCAGGAGCTGCCATTGCATGAATTTGCCTGATACAACAGACTTTCCTCAATGTGCGATGTAATCAGTATAAGACAGTTCCCATTATAATCTTAATACGATGCATAATGGACAAAATGTGGTATTTAGGGGACTTGTCCTAGTCTCAGAAGCATCACCATATTAACAATTAAAGATGACATGCAAACTCATTACCATATATGGACATGTGTATGTGACTCTCAAACAGCTGTACTCTAATTGGTCATAATGCTTTGTTTATTTTCTGGGTATTTTATATTAATTTATTTTCTGTTTTACCTATTCAAAATCAGCTTGCACAGCATATGCCTGTCACATTTGTCTGGTATTGCATTTGCTTATTTTTTGGTAGGGCTGCCCTTGATTAGAAATTTGCAATGTGTAGCTCTATTAATTTCTTGAATAACAACTCGAACTGTAACAATGAAGTCTTAGCATCATCCCCTGTAGACAGTGGGCAGCGGACAGAAAACGTTTTAAAATATATCCTACAGGGGCTTGTGGTCAGTGTGTACTGTGATGGAGTCCTTGCCATGAAGATACTTTTTCAAATGATCACAAGAAAACACTGTTGCTAGACACTCCTCAATTTGTGCAAATGTTTGCTCTGTCGGTGGCAGTATCCTTAAGGCATACGCAACAGGCTCCTTCTGCAGGAACACAGCAAGTTAGTTCCAAAGCCAAGTAATCACTGTACTACTTTTACCTCTATGGATGGCATCCTTTTTTAAACCCAGCCTCTAACATCTTGGGGTCTGGTTTTTCCTTTATTCAGCTTTAAATCCTTCTCCCTTGCTCATTGCAAGAGCTGAGTCAGATTGTGGCCATGGCCTCCCACTGCTTCAAGCATTGTAGCACCTACACATCAACATAGCAAGATATCATCATCTATGATGAATATTCCTGGCAAAGCTTGAAGTGTATTCATTTTTCCTTTGTTGAACTGCAGGGGTTTTCAGAATGCCAAACTTGCGCTCGATTATGCACCTTGCCTTGGTGTGGTGGCCGTTGAACCGGGCCTCATGGTGTAGAAATGTTATGCAGTTACATTATTTGGTAGTGTTGTTATTTAAGTCCACTACCAAGATCTTTTTTCATCATGTATAAGTCCAAGTCTTTAATCAGTGTTGAAAAAAATTGTACTTGGTAGTGAACTCAGACATTTGGAGACAACTATGTGTTTGTGTGTGTTGGCAAACTTGGATTTAGGTCCAGTAAATATCCCTACCAGCTACAGACAGTCAAAACGGTGTGATGACAGCCACAGGATGCTGCAGGCATGGATATCCACCATCTTGTGAAAATAATTCTGTTTAATTTTGTTCAATAAAGTGTTTTAGACCATTATCCCACATTGTGTTTATGAATGTTCATAACTGAATTCTAAACACCATTTTAAACACCATTTACTCATTGTGAAGTGGTTGATGTTCATTCCTATACTGTGTAATGTGTGGTCCAAGATGATTTGGACCTTCTAAAACTGTTCTAATTCAGCCTGTGGAATTGGAAACAAGCAGTTGCCTGTAGGAATCTCCAATAAGCTATTTACTTCATGAGATAGTGGGGGTTTCCATTAAAGTTTTCAACTTGTAAAATGGTTTAGTTAATATTCCATCACTTACTTTTAGAGACGGGTGCCAACATGATGTAGCCATGCCCTTCTCCGTCTCCCTCTGGATCAGGTGCCTTTGCTCTGAGTCCTATATATACATCTTTCTCTAATCGTGTGTCTTGACTATGTTTTTCCTCTTCTTTTAAACGCTGGTAGCTCGTTAATGTGGTTGTGAAATTCACAAGGCACCAGCTGCGAACTAGCTGAGGAAAAAGATAGGCTAAATAGGTATGAGGTAGACAAATATATCTGTATAGAATGGTACAGACATGGCAATTCACACGGGAACATTGTAACACTTTTTACATTACATAGCATTTCAATACGCATACTATGAAATGAGTGAAATAACAAACACTTGTTTTGAGTTGGTCTTTAACTTTATGAGGTAGAAGCTTATAGTATATGCTATCAATAATGAGCTGTGTTGCCAGACTTCCCCAACATTAAGGACAGAATGAAGCGCTCACTAAATCAGAGTTGATGGAGATGTTACCCTTTCTGCAGGTGCAACTGCTCGTGAGTTGCCATTGGTAATATTATAGTTATATGATTTCAGCTGTTTTTTTCTGTATTTTATTTTTACCATTTAATTCCTTTTCTCATTTTAGCCTAATTTGGTTTATTTTATTTATTTATAAGTACAGTTTTTGTTTTTATCAAAGTTTGCCAACATGTTTAGCTTTAGTCTAATGTTTAGCCTTAGTCTAATTTTAGTTCACTTGAAATAACCTTGGTAACCATACTTTTTTCATGTTGTTGTGCTTATTGTTTGTGTATGTTGCAGATGCATCACGAGGCTGCGTTTTGGCCCGGACTTGGATCTAAAACTTCTAGATGCTGTCAGTTTGATGACACCAAACATCCTAAGGGTGGCTCATGGTAGGTGTCAGAGGGGCCTCCTGTCAAGTCTGCTAGGAACTGAGACTAACAAAGATGGTATGTTACATGTACTTGCACTCACACATAATTGTATTAATTAAACTGCATGGTTTTTATGCAGAGATAATTAATTTATTCAGAAATTTCAGACCTGCAAAGGAGTGCAGCAATACAGATTCTGCCTACCCTATTCAAGGAGAGCGCCAAGATCCTTTGCTGTTCAGTTGAGGCATGTGTTTAATCTTCACCTTTACATTTTGTATTGTCAATTACATATAGCTAGAATTCTTGCAGGTTCCTTACAGTGTTTATTTTCCATAGGAACCATCTTGCTCATTCCAAACATCACCGTCCATGATGCAGGGAATCCCCTCCTTGCTCTGAAAGCATCCATGGAGATGGATGGAGTCATGATCACAAGTGTATGAATGGATGTGCCACAGGCTCTGCAGTGTCTTCTTAAGGTGTATTTCTTGTTTGGTGTGGAGTACCCCAAAAAGATTAAACAAACACTCTCATTTATAGAACATTATTTGTTGAAATTAGAACATTGTAAGAATAGTGTCTATTCTGGTCCTCAAATTGTACAAACAGCTTTCACAGTGAATTATGGAATTTGTGTAAATAGTATTTATTTTAAGAGAAAAATATAATTTATAAAAAATACAAATATTTTTTCAAGATTAGAAATAATGATTACAAATATTTAGCCTCCTTGTGTTTTTACTGGTTGATTTTTGAGTTTTGTCACTGTAATATTTTATATTTTGTAATTTAGCCTATGATTTATATTGTGTATAGTAATGTTTTTAAAATATGCAATAATTGTTTGATGATCAGTACAGTCAATTTGAAACCACCCCTCTCTTGTCTTTCTTAAATGTACCATTGTACTCATAAGTTTGCATACCCTGGCAGAAATTGTGACATTTTGGCATTGATTTTGACAATATGACTGTTCATGCAAAAAAACTGCCTTAAGTGGAAAATGTTGGGATCTCTTGATACCAAGCCAAGGTCAGGTAGACCAAGAAAGTTCAGGCAAAACTCCCAGAAGACTTGTTTGGGATACAAAGAAAATCCCACAGGTAACCCACAGGTAGAAATGGAAAAAGACAGTGTGGTTATATCAAGGAGCACAATACGACGGTACTTGAACAAAAGTGAGCTGCATGGTCGAGTTGTCAAAGGAGGAGACTTTACTGCGCCAATGCCACAAAAAAGCCTTGTTACAATAGGCCTGACAACACCTTGACATGCCTAACATCTTCTGGCACACTGTATTTTTAAGTGATGAGACCAAAATAGAGCTTTATGGTCACAACCATATGTCGGAGTCTGGTTAACAAGGCCTATTGTGAACAGAATACCATCCACACTGTGAAGCATGGTGGTGGCTCACTGATGTTTTGGGGGTGTGTGAGCTCTAAAGGCACAGGAACTCTTGTCAAATTTGATGGCAAGATGAATGCAACATGTTATCAGAAAATACTGGCAGGCAATTTGCATTCTTCTGCATGAAAGATATTAAGGTCTCCTGACCTTAATATAATTGAGCCACTCTTGGGAGATCTCAAAATGCGGTGCATGCAAGATAACCAAAGATTTTGAATGATCAGGGAGGCATTTTGCCAAGATGAATGGGCAGCTAAACCACCTGCAAGAATTTGGGGCCTCTTAGACAACTATTAAAAATGACTGCATGCTGTCATTGATGCTTAAGGGGGCATTGCACAGTATTAGAAACTAAGGGTATGCAGATTTTTGAACAGGGGTAAGTTCATTTTTTTCTTTGTTGCCATGTTTTTTTAATGGATTGTTTTTTTTGATGGATTGTGCCATTCTGTAATGACCTACAGTTGAATATGAATCCCATAAGAAATGAAAGATGTGTTCTGCCAGCTCACTAATAGTCCTTACAAATGTTAAATATATTACCAATTATCCAAGGGTATGCAAACCTTTGAGCACAACCGTACAATAGGTTGGTAGTGGACTAGGGTCTTATTGTATGTTATTGTAGATATTCATCAACTGAACTATTGACCTAGTTGACAAACGTATTTTGGCCATTTATGTGCCTTTGGTTGGTGTTGTATGGCGTGGACTTTAATTTCTTTAATTGGATAGAATTTAAGTCATTAAATCAGTGTCTAACACAAACTACAAGACAGGTGTTCTTTTAGCCAACCTTGACCAAAAATTACTTTATTTTGATATATTTACAACCGTTGCTAGTCTCAAAATACATAATAAAAATATGTTTAGGGGAGTTTGCCCAGGCCACCAAAACTGAGGCTTAGGCCCCCTATCCAAGAATTTCTAGTGACTTGCCTGGTGTGCATCAGTTAACTCCAGCACATTTTCCCATAAATATTGGCTGGTGGACAATTGCTTCAGGCATGGCCTTTATAGCCTATGAGAAAACCGCCAGGAATCGGTGGCTCGATAGCCATTAGCTCAATCGTGAAATGTAGACAATCTCCCACTACACCCAACCACGTGTCTTGTACACCGCCATTTTTATTCCCCATCTTTAAATATTGTATGTACATTTAAATATAAGGACATAATAAATTAGCCCCCCTTTGTGAAAATCCCCCCAAAAATCCCAAGACTCACAGATATAATCACTGCCTAAGACATTACATATTGATTCGGGGGATTTCTGGCTTTTTCCCTTTGATGTTACTAGTATGATAATAATACCTTTTTCTTTTTATCACACATGTGATAGAAAAACGTTAAAAAGTCCAAGGGGTCAGTAGAGTCACCTCAAGAAGTCATGGCACCATTCATTGAAATTGAACAACAAAGAATGCAAAAAATAAACAACACAAACAAATATTTATATTTTTGACTCAAACTTAAGGGGTACCCATATAATGAAATGTTTAACTAAATTATTTCTCAAACACAAAACATTGTATTGAATAGTAAAAAAGCAAATCAGTAAACCATTGGCACTCCTTGAGAATATTTAAAATAAAATCAAACACAGTGGTGTCTGTTATAAATTACTGGCATTTTAGTTTGTTTCAGTCTCGAGAAACTGTATTGATGCCTTTCACCTGTTCCGATATCCATGGTGTATTAATATGAGGTTGCACATATGTAAAATCCCTTTGTCCAGGTGTGAAAATCTGATATCAAATTTGGAGAGGACGATCACTTGATTTTTTCATGTCCTGTAATACTGTTTTAGTTAGCGCCATCGGGTGGCTCACTACTGTAGCTCTGCAAATTCAGTTTAATGTTGGTGAACCCTACCAACATAAAACAAATTTACTGGATTAACCTCACGTTAGCTACATGCATTTAGTAGACACAAACACGATCACCTCACCAGCTACAGTAAGGAACATTACATTGCACTGTAAACCTCTCTCACTGACTCAAATTTAAACATCTTTAAACACTGGTTGCTTTTACTGTAGCTAGCAAACGTCAGATAACTGCTAGCTAACATAAAGAGTGACCTGTAATTCAATGCAGGGAAAAGGAAGGCTGGTGACGGTTATATGTTTTTTTTGTATTCAGTGTTAAAAAATGTATAACATATCCTTTTTAGAACTACTTACTGGAAATCAGCCACCAACCACAGACTCAGATTCCCACCCATGAACACAATGTACCTGAAATAGTGATGTGCAATTTGAACAAATCTTTTTAGGGACTCAGGACTCACCAGTCCTTTTTCTAGTGACTCGTTCAATTGTATCGTTCATTCAAAGTTTGACAACGGATTACTACAACGTGATCACTTGCTTCATTCCCGGTCCTCCAGCTCATTTCACCGATCAACTTCAATGTGCATTCACAGAGAAAAATAGATCAAGGCAAGAACATCATGAAGATATGTTTATAACAGATAATTGAACACAAACTATAATAATTAATATAGTTAGTTGATTACTGAATACAAAAAAATATGAATACAAGCACGGAGTCACAGCCTTTGCCAAATTAAAAAGACTTGTGAACGACTGACCGTTTTACCGTTCAATTGAACGGTTATTTTGTTCATTTGAACAACTGGCAGCGGATTTCTACCCAACCACAACATAAGCTGTTAGCTTTACGTTCGCAAAGAAAAATAGACCAAGTCAATGGCATAATAAAGACATGTTTGTAACAGATATTTGGACACATAGTAGGTCTAAACAATGTATGTGGCAGTTGATTTTTGATTGTAATGACAAACATAGACATTATTGACTGAAATGACTCAAAATAATCGAACCTTTCACTGAAAGTCTCGAAAAGATCGGACAGTAGAAAGAGTCAATTCCCTTCACTAACCCGAACGAGGCCGCTGCTCAGGGTTGGGGGCAGTGGATCAAACCATTGTGAGAAGGGCGGGGGTCGTAATCTCTTGAAACTTAAAAACACGCTATTAAACGTCGATAATCATCGATAGGTGCATTCCTTCGTCATATTAATATAACTGAAATGGCAGTTATGCTTACAGTGGTATACAGTGAGGGACAAATCATAGTTTTCCCCACGATGGGGCGGTCGTGCCTTTGTCATCCATCACATGAGTAAAACCAAACCCCTGTTAGCTGAAAGGAGACAGATTGTTGACCTGCACAAATTAGTAAAAGGATGTAAAGAAATGCATAAACAGAAAACACAAAAAGCACAGTCAGGGCAAAAATCTAGGTTTCAAATGTCAAGTGTTGTTGCAAATTTGCCAAGTGGATGCATGTGCATATTGCCTCCATGAATGGTAAGGAAGGAATCTTTGGGTTACCAAGTCTTAAAACCAACTGTTTGATAATACTTCCATGTCAACAAGGTTTTTGGAAGTGTTGCACAAAAGATGTCCAACCTAAAAGTTGAAGCCCCTGAACATTGCCAAATATTATGGAACCCGCATTTTTATTATATACAAAATTATAAACACATTTTCTTTTCCCGAGGTAATCCATCCACCTCACAGGTGTGGCATTTCAAGTGCTAATCAGACAGCATGAGTATTGCACAGGTATGCCTTAGGCTGGCCACAATAAAAGTTCCATCACACAGCACAATGCAACAGATGTCGCAAGTTTTGAGGGAGTGTGCAATTGGCATGCTGGCTGCAGGAATGTCCACCAGAGCTGTTGCCGTGAATTGAATGTTAATTTCTCTACCATAAGCAGTCTCCAAAAGAGTTTCAGAGAATTTGGCAGTACATCCAACCAGCCTCACAACCGCAGACCACGTGTGACCACACCAGCCCAGGACATCCAGCATCTTCACCTCTGAAATCGTCTGAGACCAGCCACCCGGAAAGCTGTTGCAACACTCCGTTTGCATAACCAAATCATTTCTGCACAATCTGTCAGGAACCATCTCAGGGAAGCTCATCTGCATGCTGTGAACAATATTTGAGAGAAATAGTAGGGCAGAACTGGCAGAGGTCGAGAAGAGAAGATCGAACTGCCAGGATAGAGAATCAGCATTAACGTTCTTTTTACCAGGAAAGTAGGAGACAGTGAAGTTGAACCTGGTGAAGAACAGGGACCAGCGAGCCTTGTTTTTTTTCAGCCTCTTGGCATTCTTTAAGTACTCTAGGTTCCGAAGGTGAGAATCAGGAAGGGGTGTTGAGCCCCCTCCAACCACTGGCGCCATTCCTCTAATGCCAGTTTAATGGCAAGTATTTTCCGGTTGCCAACATCACAATTCTTTCGACAGGGGAGGTGTCACCATACGCAGGGAGGGGATGGCTCCCACTCCAACTTTAGATGTGTCAAAATGCTTTTCTTTTGAAAACAAGGACACTTCTTAGTGACACCCAACATTTGAACGGTAGTGTTTATACCAAACACATTTAAAATAGCGATTTCATTCAAACTTCTCACTCTTGTTACTCATATTCAGTCCATTTACCCTTCATATGAGTAACAGGACTGAGTTTTAAGCGAAACATTTGCAAATACATGAAATGAAGATCAGTACATAAGATTATAATTGTGTACCAAAATGTAGCCGCATGGCATAATGAGAACAATTAGCACCTTCAAGTGGTTTACCAAAACAATCTTTAAATAAAAAATATAAGAAAATTATCATTTAGGCAAAAGGGCTGAACGTTGAGATTGACATTCTCAGTCATACTTACATTATGATTATAAAAACAGAGAAACAGAGTGTGAGAATTAACTTTTGGTCTTCCCATGGCCTTCAGGAGACTCAAATAATGCTTCTTCCTGTTGCTCATGTGACTTTAGTAATGCCTCACATTTTTGTAAGTAATGCCTCACATTATATTTTTTTTTATGTCTAAATTGGAAATAGAGTCACACAATAATACAAAATAAATAGGATTCATGAAGAATTTTAATCATTATATTTCATGGTGAAGTGCATTGTTATAGTGTGAGAACGGGCTATAAAAATATTTAGTTTTTATCAAGGTTTTACATGATGTACCATCAAATTGCAATTAGGACAATGTGCTGTACACTTTGCTTGATAACATAATATATTAAACGGATGCTTTTCATGCATATTTATGCATGTAATGTCCTGGGGATGGAAAAGGCACGTACAAAACCACTACCACTTGAATGTTTGTTTGTCAGTAGCGGCCACATTTTCTGACATACTAGTTTGGTCTATGCGTCATTTACTGACAATCGGACATTTGGTACTATGGGAGTATTGTTTCAAGCGTTTTCACAAAATCCAAAATGGCAGAACTATCAATACGGTGGACTTTATAAGTCCCATTGTCAAATTTGGAAAAAGGAGATGGACATATGGAACAGGTTTCATGAATCTAGGATACATGGCATGGGCATGGTGAGATATTTGGCCACTTTGGACATTGGAGGCATATTACAGCGCCACCATGAGTCTGATATGCATGCCATTACACCAAATGTTGTGGCCCTTGGGCCTGTACAACCATGCAAAGATGGGCCTTTTTGGGCCATTTTATCTCACAGGAATTTGCAAAAAGGACCTAAAAATTAAAACCTAAAAAGTATAACAACAATAATAACAACAATAACAATAGCGTTTCACCAGTGAACTTGCTTTGAGTGCTTGGTCCATAGATGCCAAATATTTTGTTAAGTAAAGATAGGTCATTTGAACAGTGGTTTAAGCAATTTTCATAAAATCCGAAAGTTGGTAACTTTGGAGGCAGGTGCCACCAGGAGGCCAATTTGCAAGGCATTGCATCAGAAAGTGGCCTTTGGGCTTGTAGTACCATATACATTTTGGACCCATTGCAACGATTTATTTCATGGGAATTTGCATTTTTACCCAAAATGCCAGAACATTTTTAATAATGACAGGCTTCAGCAGTGTGCAACACTATGCCACAGACAGGACACATTTGACACACTGCCTACAAAAAGCTACTTCTGATATCCTTACCCCCAACCAGAGGGAATGTGTGGTCCAGAGTCGTGGGATAAGACTGCCACACCAGATTCCAGCACGTTGTTTTCAGGTTTTTCCTGTTTCCCTGTTTTATTGTATTGTGCTTACCTGAATTATGATGTCACGCCTCCGCGCACGCGCAGCAGCAGGCGCGCGCGCTCCTGAGCTACAGACGCGCACCTGTTCCCACACCTGTTCCCGATCACCGCTCACGCACCTGTTCCTACTCTCCTCATCAACTGCCGTATATATGCACCTCCGTGCCACTTCTTCCCTGCAGGATCAATGGTTTACGCACGCATACCACATCTCGCACTCTTCTCGAATAGACTTCCCGTGTAGCGACCTATCGCCCGTTCCAGACTATTCAGCCTGAGCTCTGCCTGTACGTCTGTTTTCCGCCGGAATTACGATCCCTCGCCTGTCCCCAACTACTCTGCCCGCTCCCTGACCGTACTGCTGCCGCCCGCACGTTCACCGACCATCCGCTCGTCCCGACTACTCTGTTTGCTGTTAGTCTGTACTTTCGCCACCGATTCGCAGGACGGTTCGCAGCCCGTCACCGACGGTTCACTCTCTCTCTCCCCTTTCCAGTCCGCGCTTGGGTCCTTACCTTCAGTCTTGACATATGATGGTTTGTCATAATTCAGCCCCTTCTGCATCCTCAGTAGCACATTGTCCAATCCCACTCTTTCCAACAGAGCAAGACAGATAAAAATAAAAGTCTTAGGCCTAATTGTATGAATCAGCCAGTGACTTCATGGTTCTATTTCTCAACATCCTAATCTGCGGCTGAGTTTACCATATATAGTGAGTGACCCGTTCCTCTGCATGCACCAGAAAGCCAGTGTCCTCAATTTAGTCTTCATTCATCTCTACCTAAGTAAACAAAATGAATTAAATGCATAGTTAAATTATTTGCCTTCTTTCATTAATCCACAACACTACAAAACTGTAGGTTTCAGATTATCTGGAATGATGTTATCTGACCTACAGAAAATTCTCTTAAGCTCACCCGTCATGGATTTGTGGTGAATGCTTGAAAAGCAAAACTAAATGTGGACAAAAAAGCTCATTTGAAATGCTATAGGCAACATGTGGGTTTAGTAATATTGTGAATAGTGAACTATCTAGTACAGTAACAATGTCATTATGTAATAAACAAAACTTGAGACTGAATATGTCAGTAGCTTTTGCCTAGTTTGTACTGAAGCCATATGTATTTTAAATAAGTAGTTATACAAAATACTTTTTCTAAAACCAAATGCACACCATGAAACAGTGACATAGTACACACATTATCTTACAAATAAGATATGGAAGAACGTTTTCATAGAGCATTTACTAGCCAGCTACCATGGGAAATACATTATGGTAATACATTACCCATAGTACCCACACAATAGACTGTGCATGCTAGTTTTTAATTTCCTACTACTTACTGTCTAGTTTTAGTGTATTTACTTGCTAATACTGGTGATAACCGTAGCATTGTTATCGACATATGGCTCTGGACAACCAAATGCTGCTAATATCCATACATATATGAAGAAATATCCAGAGTCATTCAGAAACTAGGTGGGCAGCTTATTAGAACAGGCTAATAAAAAGTAATGTACCGTAGCTTCTCTCAAACTAACAAACATAGAGCTATATCCAGCACCGAAAAGCTACTTTTGGACAAAATAATCTAACAAGTGACAATGTTAGTAAAATATTGTTATACGCATTTGCGCAAGTTTCTTACCTCAAATGATTGACCTGGTTTGCACTTCAAACTGGTGAAAATACAACTCCGGATCCCATCTTCTGACAATGCTATGAACATCCACAAACAAATTGATAATTTGTTCAAGTAGGCTTGAGTCTATAATGATATACTATGGAGATAAAAATCTACACACCCCTGTTAAAATGCCGGGTGTTTGTGATGTTAGAAAATGAGACAAAGATAAATCATGTCAGAAATCTTTCCACCTTTAATGTGACCTATAACGTGAACAATTCAATTAAAAAACAAATTGAAATATTTGTGGAAAAAACCCTCACAATAACCTGGTTGCATAAGTGTGCACATCCTTAAACTAATACTTGGTTGAAGCATCTTTTGATTTTATTACAGCACTCAGTCTTTTTGGGTTGGAGTCTATTAACTTGGCACATCTTGACGTGGCAATATTTGCCCACTCTTCTTTCCAAACCGCTCCAAATCTGTCAGATTGCGAGGATATCTCCGGTTCACAGCTCTCTTCAGATCACCCTACAGATGTTCAATTGGTTTCAGGTCTGGGCTCTGGCTGGGCCATTCCAAAATGTTAATCTTCCTCTGGTGAAGCCATGCTTTTGTAGATTTGGGTGTGTGCTTTGTTCGTTGTTGTGCCGAAAGGTGAACTTCATCTTCAGCTTTCTAACGCACGCCTGAAGGTTTTGTGCCAAAATTGCCTGCTATTTGGAACTGTTCCAAATTCCATCCACCCTGACCAAGAAAAACAGCCCCAAAGCATGATACAAAGCATGATGCTGACACCACCATGCTTCACTGGATATGGTGTTCTTTGGGTAATGTGCGGTGTTGTTTTTTGCGCCTAAAATACCTTTTGGAATTATGGCCAAAAAGTTCAACCTTGGTTTCATCAGAACATAACACATTTTCCCATGTGCATTTGGTGTTTATTTTTGCAAACTTTAGCCAGGCTTGGATATTTTTCTTTGTATGAAAAGACTTCCGTCTTGCCACCCTACCCCATAGCCCATTCATATGAAGAATATGGGAGATTGTTGTCACGTGTAGCACACAGCCAGTACATAACAGAAATTCCTGTAGCTCTTTAATGTTGCTGTAGGCCTCTTGGAAGCCTCCCTGACCAGTTTTCTTCTCATCTTTTCATCAGTTTTGGAGGGATGTCCAGTTTTTGGTAATGTCTCTGTTGTGCCATATTTTATCCACTTGATGATGATTTCACTGTTTCCGTGGTATATCTCAGACATGAGCTACTGGCGGCACACGGGCTGCATGTGGCCCCCACCTCCTCTTTTTGCGGCCCTCGGATGAATTTTGAAAATATGTTTTTAATCATATTTGGCCTAAAATTAGTTGTAAAATTAGTTTTTTCAACAAAATATAAGCTGAAAACCAAACAATAAATGGACCTGAAATATTTTTTTGCACTTTTACACGTGTAGCTGAGTGTGCGGTTTGAGCCATAAAACATTTGATGATACCTATTACAAAAATATCGAAGTACAAATATCAAACACATCCAAAATCATATGGTGTTCAAAGAGTTCCTGCGTTTAATAACATGGCAGCAAACGTGCTGAATCCCGGGAGAGATAAAGCAGAATGGGAAAATGGTATGTTGTCCAATATTTTAAAATGACCCAGATCTACATTAACTAGCATCAGATCTAGTTGACTTTTAATGTATTTGTTAATGTTATTCTGCTGCCCCCTGATGACAAGTACATAATATCTGTGGCCCCCACCCCCAACCAGGTTTCCCGTATCTAATGTTATGGAAATTCTTTTGTACGCATCTCCTGACTGGTATCCTTCAACAATGAGATCCCTCTGATGCTTTGGAAGCTCTTTGCGGACACCATGGCTTTAGCTCTGAGACGCAACTAAGAAAATGTCAGGAACATCCCACTAGAACAGTTTAACTTCATTTGCGATTAATCAGAGTCACTTGATGGCAGGGGTAAATGATGGCAGGTGTGTAATGACTTATATTTAACTTGAGTTTGAATGTGACTGGTTAATTCTGAACACACCCCAGTTATAAGAGGGTGTGCACACTTACGCAACCAGTTTATTGTAAGGTTTTTATTTTTTATTTCTCCACCTCAAAGATATCAGTTTGTTTTTCAATTGAATTGTTCACATTATAGGTCACATTAAAAGTGGAAAAAAGTTCTGACATGATTTATCTTTATCTCATTTTTTTACATCACAAAAACCTGGCATTCTAAAAGGTGCGTGTAGACATTTTATATCCACTGTTTTATAGGTGAGACTAAACGTTTGACTAATACTGTATGTAATTTACTGTTAAATATCTAGACGCACACTATATTGGTGAATGCATCCCTCAAGCGTTTTTGAATATTTTTTAACACACAATCTCCATATTGGACAGATTGAAAACAGCAAGTATTTTTTTGTAAGACTAATGATCACATGGTTGTGTCTTTCTCCTTACAATAATTCAAAGGCTGGCCTGCATTTTAAGCACATATAAAAACATTTGGCTTACTTTTGAACAAGTTTGGCAAAAAATAACCCTCCTGCTTAGCCTTTCACTTTGCCTTTCACAAATGTGAGGTCTGAACAGGGCAGATCAACAGGTTGAACCAAAACCCTAACAAAAGGATGGTGAAGTAAACAGATTTATGATAATTTGTAGACTGGATTCAACATTAAGATATTGTCATTTTTTACACTTAATGCACTTTAGTTGTTATCTTTACTGATAATTATTAGGAATGATCTTTTATGCAAGAATATTTTCCATCCATTACCAGGGACGTGACACCTACCTGTGATGGCGGGACAGTGTTGACATTTCCCATCCTAAGAATTTATCCGTTAAGAATCCTGTCTCCAGGATTGAAAAACTTTCAGATGTACTCAAGCTCTCAGGGGCAAAACGTTATCAGTCTGTAGCATAGGCTAAAATCATAAAATTGTAGGCTTACTAAAAAAGTTTAAAATAGAAAGAAAAGTGTTCTTTATAACTAAGCCAGTGCTGATCTGTCCATTTGTCAGACCATCTGACTCTCCTCCGTCTGTCTCGGTATATAGATACCTGTAAGTATCTGCCTTTCTGTCTGCCCATCCATCTGTGTTTTTATGTAATGTTTATGCAGGGTTAAAACTTTATTGACATTGTTTTTTTCTTTTTCAGTTGCCTATAGTCATTTTTATTTCTTCAAATATTTCAATTTAATATTGCAAACAACTTCACAACATACAAAATGAATATTAATCAAGAAACATATGTCAATGAATAAATGTTTATATATATATATATATATATTCTTCTATATTGTCTTCTGGTGGGGATAAAAAAATAAACAGCAAAGCTTTGACAACAGCACCTTGACATAGTATGTAATTCCAACATTACCTTGAAGTTTAGAACAGTAAACAGATAAAGTACCAAGGTACTTATACTTTTGAGTATGTAAACGGAATGTTTTGTTTGGTATCCTTTTTTACTAGGTGGATCATTTCTCAATTCACAATTGAAGCAGCATGCATGTTTAAAAAAATATTGAACTTATCTTCATTTTCTCCCTTGTCCTCATCACTTTTTTCGTTCTTCCTTGAATTATTGGCAACGTAAACAAACCACAATGTCTTGAAGAATGTGATAGTAATTTAAACTGGGCGCAAATGACTTATCAGTTCTTTTTTTAATTGTTTACAAGGTCATGAATATGTTCAATAAATAGACTGTAGTATCACTTTTACTGTATAAACTTCATCTTTTTTACATGCAGTCCATAAAATGTTCATCTGACGGAATAATTTACCCTGTTATGTATATATACAAATAGATATTTTCTCTTTTTTAAACTCTCAATAAAATCTATACATCATATACACTATCTACCTCTTTTAATGGTTAGTGTACATACACATGAAGTGTCTATCCTTATAAACCGCCAGCCAATTTTCTTTTTGCTATCCATGGTGAGCGCTCGCACATAGGACTGGGTTGTCCTACATTGGGAGTTATAATGGCGCTTGTCTATTCCACGGCAGCCCTCCTTTGTGTACCCCATAGGGTTACATTTGGTCTCATAAAAGTATTGCTTCAGTTGGCCATTGGGGACAGGGACCTTTTCCAGGACGCTAACGGTTTGCCCAGACATGTCTATTGCTGTCTTTTTGTCCACAGCTGTCACCCACTGGCTAATACTGTCACACACACTGAGCTCTCCACGCCGAGATGGGTCAGAATGCCGCCGCACCCTCATGGACATGTTAGCAGCATCCAGGTAATTTTTATATTCCTCCAGGAGAAAGAGCAACGGTGGCTCTAAAGGCACTTGGTTGCTGATCATCACCCGTGATGCATACAGGTCAACATCCTTGGTCTCCTTGGTGACCACAGAAGGACCCCCTCCTCCCTGGCTATTGTCAGCCACCGGCTCGCCTTCCACCTCCAAGAGCTCCTCAATCACCTGCTCAAATGTGTCTGTGAACGAAGGCAGTCCCACACGCTGGCCAGGCCCACCCCCGCTTTGTGGAGTCCCGTGGCCCCGGCCGGCCATCACAGTTGCACCCAAGTAACCATCTGTTCGGTGGCCCCGCATTCCCGGGACATCTCTCATGGGCGCAGCTCTCATGCAACTGAAGTATGAAATAACCATAGTAAGGAACAGGATGGTCATCACTCTTCTAACCTGGTGGAACTAGAGAAAAAGAAAAAGAACAAGAGGGTGAGAGGGGAGAACATTTTAGCTTCAACTGTTATGTATATTATCTTATGTGTGTTTTACATATAGTATGTTAAATATTTTCTACCCAGTGTGTGCTTATGTACAGCTCCCCAAAAAAATAAGAGATCTCTGTACCTTTTACTTTCCTTTCCAAAAAAGTTGAAAAGGAAAGTTTTGATTGAGGAATAGAAACATTCAATTTGCAGTACTCTCATAATTTGAACCCTTGTGTTCTTCATTCAAAACCTTCCTTTTTGACTTTTTTGGAAAGGAAAGAAAAAGGTGCAGTTGTCTCTTAATTCTTTCCGGAGCTGAATGTACACACAGCACATATTACACAAACTATTACTATATTACATCTCAAAGCTATATCATCTCAAGTTTTGCTCACAATCTTATCACCACACAAACACAAAGCGCCTGCCTGGTTGGCCTTGTGCGAGGTTATCTTCGAATTGGTATCTCTGGATATCCCTGTTATTACAAAATTATTTTGTCTCTGTGCGCCACAACAATGGATTTGAAATGAAACAACCAAGATGCAGTTGAAGTGCAGACTTTCAGCTTCTATTCAAGGGTTTGAACCAAAATATTGTATGAAATGTTGAGGAATTGCAACCATTTTCATACACAGTCCCCTTATTTCGGCGGCTCAAATGTAATTGGACAAATTAACACAATCATAAATTAAATGTAAATATTTTTACACTTTGTTGAGAACCTTTGCAGGCAATGACTGCTTGATGTCTGGAATGCATAGACATCAATAAATACTGGGTTTCCTCCATTGGGATGCTTTGCCAGGCTTTTATGGCAATGGTCTTCAGGTGTGATTTATTTGTGGGTCTTTCTGCCTTAAGTTGTCTTCAGCAAGTGAAATGCATGCTGGATCAGGTTGAGATCAGGTGATTGACACAGCCATTGTCGAATATTCCACTTCTTTGCCTTAAAAAACTCCTGGGTTGCTGTCCCAGTATGATTTGGGCCATTGTCCATCTGTAAAGTGATGCGCCATCTAATCTATTTGCTGAATTTAGTTAAAAAATATATCCCTATACACTTCAGAATTCATCTGGCTGCTTCTGTCTTCTGTCACATCATCAATAATCACTAGTGACCCCGTGCCACTGGAAGCCATGCATACCCATAGCATCTCACTGCCTCCACCGTGTTTTACAGATGTGGTGTGCTTTGGATCAGGAGCCGTTCCAAGCGTTCTCCGTACTTTTTTCTTGCCATCCTTCTGATACAGGTTGATCTTAGTTTTATTTGTCCAAAGAATGTTTCTGAACTGGGCTGGCTTTTTTATGTTTTTTGGCAAAATGTGCCCTTTCTATTCTTGAGGCTTATGAATGGTTTGCATCTTGTGGTGAACCTTCTGTTTTTACTTTCTTCCAAAGTCTTGTCTTTATGGTAGACTTGGATAATGATATGCCTACCTCATTTAGAGTGTTCTTCACTTGGCAACATTTTGTGAAGAGGTTTTTCTTTACCATGGCAAGGATCCTATGATCATCCACCACTGTTGTTGTTTTGGGTTGTAGTGCTCCAGTGCATTCAATTTTTCTCAGAATCTACCAAACTTTTAATTTAGCCACTCCTAATGTTCCTGCTATCTCTCTGATGGATTTCTCTTTTTGCAGCCTTAGGATGGCCAGTTTCACTTGCATTGAGAGCTCCTTTGACTGCATGTTGTGGGTTCACAGCAACAGCTTCCAAATGCAAATGCCACACCTGGAACAGACTCCAGACCTCTTACCTGCTTTATTGATGAAGACAACATATTAAAGAGCAGCAATTCCGAACACTTCCGCCAATTGAGATGTAAATACCCTCAAATTAAAGCTGAGAGACTTCACTTTAAGCCAATATTGATTATTTAACTGTAACTTGAATATATTTTGGTAAACAGCTAAAATAACAAAACGTGTCAGTGTCCAGTTATTTCCGGACCTAACTGTATGTAATCAATTCCTACACCCTGTGTGTCTGGCATTTACCAAAGGTTAGACCGCACTGTCTTTTGATATGGTGCCAGTAATCTTTAGATTTAAATGTTTTCTGTAGGGGATAAAGGGGGATTATGCTTCAGCTTTATTCTTATGATCCATCCTTAGGTTAGCTATCCAACCCCCACAACTTTAGTTATGAGGATTTAAGTCAGAGTGGGTTGTTGAAATGGTGTCTTACTTTTCCCCCAGCATGCATCTTATGCTTTTGCAATCTTGACTCTCAGAACTGCTATCTTTATTCTGGTAATGCAATGTTATACTCTAATAAATTATTAAATAAATCTATAACAATAATTAGTTTTTTTGGAACCATCTATAAAACAAGTCAAAATCCATACCATAATCTGAACATGTGCACACACATTGATGGCACCGAAACGTTCAAGTGCTCTAATTATCTTTACCCATCACAGCCAGAAGTAGACTGGCAACACCTCAGAGTCGGGATCCCTCTCAAGGTTTCTTCCTAGGTTTCAACCTACTAGGGAGTTTTTCCTAGCCACTGTGCATTAACTCTGCTTTGCATGCTCTTTAGTGTTTCAGGCTGGGTATCTGCAAAAGCACTTTATGAAAACTGCTGATGGGCTTTATAAAATCAATTTGATTGCATTTGATTGATCATTAGATAATGCATGCCTACCATTTCAACCATTATTACCTGAGCAACACATTTCCTCCAGCTCAAAAGAAAGCCAACAGTCTGACACAGTCAGCCAATGCTACAGTACTGCTTGAAAATAATAGTTTAAATAACCACCAAACATAATTGGACATATTTTTTACAGATTCAAACCTCATTAAACCTAACCTTCTAGAACTAGTTTATAAAAAATCTGGATAGGAATTGTTTAAAAGTAAAATCCAATTCTAGATCTACATTTTATATTTATTATTATTATGTATTCCATTTTTATTGATGGTTCAATTTGCAGTTGTCTCTTAATTTGAACCCTTCTGTTCCTCACTCAAAACCTTTCTTTTCGACTTTTTTGGAAAGGAAATAAAAAGGTGCTGTGGTTTCTTATTTTTTTCCAGAGCTGTACTTTAGACTTGGAGTAGAGTAGCTAGGCAATATAATTGTTATAGAATTTGTTGGCTAATTTTTTTCTAATAGTTCATCTAACCATGATATACAATGGGGCAAAAAAGTATTTAGTCAGCCACCAATTGTGCAAGTTCTTCCACTTAAAAAGATGAGAGAGGCCTGTGAGACAAAATGAGAAAAAATATCCAGAAAATCAAATTGTAGGATTTTTTTATGAATTTATTGAAAAATTATGGTGGAAAATAAGTATTTGGTCAATAACAAAAGTTCATTTCAATACTTTGTTAAATAACTTTTGTTGGCAATGACAGAGGTCAAAAGTTTTCGGTAAGTCTTCACAAGGTTTTCACACACTGTTGCTGGTATTTTGGCCCATTCCTCCATACCGATCTCCGCTAGAGCAGTGATGTTTTGGGGCTGTCGCTGGGCAACACAGACTTGCAACTCCCTCCAAAGATTTTCTATGGGATTGAGATCTGGTCAATCGTCCTGGTCCCTTTGCAGAAAAACAGCCCCAAAGCATGATGTTTCCACCCCCATGCTTCACATTAGGTATGGTGTTCTTTGGATGCAACTCAGCATTATTTCTCCTCCAAGTTGAGTTTTTACCAAAAGGTTTTATTTTGGTTTCATCTGACCATATGACATTCTTCCAATCCTCTTCTGGATCATCCAAATGCTCTCTAGCAAACCTCAGATGGGCCTGGAAAGGTACTGGCTTAAGCAGGGGGACACGTCTAGCACTGCAGGATTTGAGTCCCTGGCGGCGTAGTGTGTTACTGATGGTAGCCTTTGTTACTTTGGTCCCAGCTCTCTGCAGGTCATTCACTAGGTCCCCCCGTGTGGTTCTGGGATTTTTGCTCACCGTTTTTGTAATAATTTTGACCCCATGGGGTGAGATCTTGCGTGGAGCCCCGGATCGAGGGAGATTATCAGTGGTCTTGTATGTCTTCCATTTTCTTATAATTGCTCCCACAGTTTATTTCTTCACACCAAGCTGCTTACCTATTGCAGATTCAGTCTTCCCAGACTGGTGCAGGTCTACAATTTTGTTTCTGGCGTCCTTTGACAGCTCTTTGGTCTTGGCCATAGTGGAGTTTGGAGTGGACAGGTTGTGGACAGGTGACTTTTATACTGATAACACGTTCAAACAGGTGCCATTAATACAGGTAACGAGTGGAGGACAGAGGAGCCTCTTGAAGAAGAAGTTACAGGTCTGTGAGAGCCAGAAATCTTGCTTGTTTGTAGGTGACCAAATAATTATTTTACAGAGGAATTTACCAATAAATTCATAAAAAATCCTACAATGTGATTCTCTGGATTTGTTTTTCTCATTTTGTCTTTCATATTTGAAGTGTACGTATGATGAAAATTACAGGCCTCTCTCATCTTTTTAAGTGGGAGTACATGCACAATTGGTGGCTGACTAAATACTTTTTTGACCCATTGTATACACATGCATGTGAAAAATTTAAGGAAAAACCTGAATAAAAGAGTAGAGGAACATAATGAATGCAAATGCTAACCTACATCTGTACTGCATCATACAATTAAGCAATTAAAGGTCCAACCATGTTCTGTGGCATGTATAAAAATGCTTAGCAAGCCCAGCTAGCCTTGATTTTGGATCAAGAGAGCGAGAGGTGAGAATCTCAGTCACTATAAATGAGCGTTCATTATTCAGGCATAGATGGCATGAACTTTAGTCACCAAGACTGCTCAACTGGCTAGCATTTCAGTAGTAACAGTGACTAGTTACATCCGCATTTAAATCTATGGGAAAGACATCAGTAAATAGGGTTGTTAATTGTGGTCAAAAGTATTGTGATGACTGTGATACTAGTGCATTACTGTGATATGTAAGGGAAAACAGATGAGCAACTCTTCATAATTTGACTGAGAATATCAATGTTGGATGTGATCGGACTGTGTCAGCAACAACAGTTCATCGAGAACTACTCAGAGTAGGATTTCACAATAGGGTTGCAGTGCCTAAACAAGTCAATAAAGTTTTAGCAGAGTTAGTGTAAAAATTCTAGGCACTGGTTTGCAGAATTGTGGAAAAAAGTGATATAGTCGGATGAGTCATCCTTCACCATTTTCTCAACAAGTAGGCAAGTTCATGTGTGGCACACACTAAGAGAATTTTACATGCCTGAATACTTGACCCCCGCAGAGAGGGGTTCCGGAGGCTCTGTTATGCTGTAGATATAATGTTCCGGGCATAGTTAGGATCCACTTGTCCCCTTACTGGGAAGACTGCAAATCATTCCAAAGTTATTCAGAATGATCAAGGTGTTAAAAGTTTTCCTATGTTTTAATATTTAAATTCTGATGGGAATCATATTTTCCAGGATAACAATGCCCATCCACAGGTCACAAAGGATAACTGATTGGTTTGATGAGTAAGAAAATTATGTGAACCATATATTATGGTTCAGTCATAAGATCTCAACCCAATTGAACATCAGCAAAAGACTTGGGGCTGATGTGTTAGACAGCGCTGCCCACCACTATCAAAACAACAAATGAGGCAATAGCTTCTGGAAGAATAGGATTCCATCCCTCCAGTAGAGTTGCAGATAAAAGTAGAATCCATTCAAGGCCCAACTTGATTTAGTTTTTTTATTTAACTGTCACCTGTCTGAATATTTACTGTAAATACAGCGGGTATAGAAAGTCACCAGCCCATCTCAAAATGTTCCCCTTTTGTTGGCTTATGGCCAGAAATTTCAAATAAAATAATACCTTTTTCCATTCAAGCACCTCTTCAACCATTAAAGCAACAGAGACCAAACCAGCTTTGTTTCACATGTTTTGGCTATACCAAATTAAATGCGTTATCTTGTATCAACTATGACAACATATATTTGCATACACTCCACTACCACCCACAACTTATTATGACAGTATTGAAGCGAGCCTCAGTATTTTAAGTCTAATTAAATTTTTTAATTGTGCTCTTACTGGGAATTAAAAAACATAAGGTATAGAAAGTCACAGCCTCCTTTCAAAATGTTCACCTTTTGTTGACTTATACCTTCTGTTGAGTTTTCGGTTTTATTCACACACAATATCCCAAATATCCAAGTGAAAAAATCACACCAAAACCAAATTTAAATTAGAAGAGTAAAATACCCTATTTGGATAAGGGAACACCTTTTGCTTGGTGGAACAACCTTTTGCTTGAAATACCGCCATGTCTCTTTGAATGTCTCTTCCTTGCAGAATTGTCAGATTGCATGGTGACTTCTAATGGACTGCACTCTTCTAGTCATTCCACAGATTCTGAATGAGATTTTGGTTGAGGCTCTGACTAGGCCACTCAAGGATATTCACCTTCCTGTACTTCGGCCATTGTATTGTTGTTTTGGAGGTTTGCTTTCGATCATTGTCATGTTGAAGCGTGAACCATCTTCCCATTATCAACGTTCTGGCAGAGGTTATATTTTAATTTACCAAGTTAGCAACACTGAGAATAACAATCTTTTTCAAGAGGGACTTGGCCCAAAATAGCAGCATACAGAAATGACAGTACATAAAATCACAACATAAAACATAAATGACCATTGCTACAATTAAGATCAAGATTCAAAACATTTACAGCAACCCATTTAGTACCTATCATGGATTTAATTTGGGACTTGAAATCAATCGTAGTCACTAAACAATTTCATTTTAAATCTTTTGTAGCTCATTCCAGGTGGAAGGTGATCAGCACTAAAATGCTTTTTTACTTCAGTACATTTCCTAGGAACCATCAACAAAATATAGTTATGAGAGTGCAAACAATATTTATCATTAGTCAGCTGGACAATGTAAGTACATTAATAAACTGTGAGCTTTCTAAGAATGGCCTTTTAAATAAAAATATCCCAATGGGATAATCTGCATATAGTTAGTGATGGCCAGAGAGTTTTAAAAAAAAACTTAAAGCCTCATGGTTTATAATGTTAAGCATATGTAATGAGGACATAGTTGTATGTATGTACAAGACATCAGCATAATCTAATACAGGCAGAAAGGTAGCATACATAAAGCATTTTCTTGCCACATAAAAATCAGGACACATTTCTGAAATAAAAACCCAACTGTAACCTAATTTTATTTAACCAAGTATAAAATATGCATCTTAAAGGAAAGAGTGCTATCAATTAAAATCCCAAGATATTTGTATACAGATACAGACTCAATTACATTACCATGCAATATATGAAGAAATGGAAGATGTATCGATATTTTTCTTAGAGTTTGAAAACCACATGTTCTAAATTCTGATGACACAAAATACAAGTTTCAGCTAATGAAATCTTGCTCTAAATGCTGAACAATATCAAAGGAAAGCTGTAACTGGGAAAGTAACAGATTTTGAAAGGGTGCCAAACAATAAATCGCATTATTGTCTGCATAGAAATTAAAGTTAGCTTGGGGTACATCTATGCCTGTTATTTATGTCAACTGTAAAGAGGAGTGGTCCCAGAACCGATCCCTGTGACACACCCTTTATCACATTCAGAGGCTTAGTGATGAGACCTTATAGACTAACACACTGTGACAAATTTGATAAATTGTTTCCAAACCCTATGACAATTTCTACTGATTATGCCTATATCGAAGAGTATTTGCTTCATCATTTCATGGTCCAATGTATCAAAAGCCTTTGACAGGTCAATAAAGAGGGCTACCCAGTAGTGCCCCTTGTCTAGACAATCAATAAAACAATATATTACTTTAAGACATGCTATAATTCTCCTGTGATTTTTCTAAAACCCAAATGAAAAAATTATAAGATCTAATTTGTAAGTAAAACATCTTTTAGTTGCTTACTCACAAGTGATTCTAGGATTTTTGCTAAAACTGAGAGTTTGGAAATGGTTTTATAATTGGTTTATAATTATTTAACATGTCGCATGTCCTCCTTATAACAGGGGAATCATAAAGTCAGAATTCAAAATCAATGGAGTTTCATTTGATCGTAACAAACGATTAAAAAGATAAGATAAAATTGCAGAAAGAACATCAGCAGCTAGCTTTAAAAAGAATGGATCTAAATGATCAGGACCAGCTAATTTAGTTGTATTTAAAGATTTGAAGGCATCATGTACCTATGAGATAGTAATTTGTTTAAAACCAAACATATGATTTCTGATTTGATGACCATCACAGCATTTTCAGGTATTGGGTAGGTATAGTTTAAAAACTAAAATAAAAACAGAAATAACAAAATTCAATCAAGCAATCAAGCATATGAACTTTGTCAGAGATCTGATTTGAATGGTTGCCAATGCATGGAGGAAGGTCTGAAGCACTTCCGTAGCGTGGTTACGCCGGGTCAAGTCTAATTTATTTATAAAGCACATTAAAAAAACGTAGGAAGTCCTGTACAGTCAAAATATATAGCCAACTAAACATATTTATATGAAATGACAAACAAAATAATGTGCAGATTCAAATGCTAAAGTAAAAAAATGGGTCTTAAGTTGGAATTTAAAAATGTTGCAACAAGTAGAGGACATAATATATAAAGGTAGGCTGTTCCACAACTTTGGAGCAGCAACAGAAAAAGCACAATCTCCATTAAATTTCAAACATGACCGTGGAACGCACAAAAGCAGTTGGTTGGACGACCTAAGGGATCCTTCAAGAAGAGTGCTGATCTATAGAAGAAATATAGGAGAGTGCTGATCCATGTGGGGCATTAAAAACAAATAAAAGAACCTTAAAAACAATCCTATATTTAACAGGTATCCAGTAGAGAGAAACCCGTAGAGGAGTGATGCTTTCTCCCTTTTGTACCAGTTAAAAACCTAGCGGCTGCATTTTGAACAAGCTGAAGGCGAGAAAAGGTAGACTGACAGATTCCCATGTACAAAGAGTTACATTAGTCCGAATGGGAGGAAATGAATGCATGAATAACTATCTCTAAATCCTTAAAGGAAATAATGGGTTTCAATTTGTCAATGGCCCAGAGTGGAAAAAGCTGCATCTGACAACAGCAGTTACTTGTTTATCAAAATTGAGATCTGAATCAAAATGATTGATTTTTGGCATTGCTATGTAAATTATTGGATAGGGGCCCTAAGTTATTAACGATTACCTTGGTGGAATCTGTGGGGCCAAATACAATAACTTCTGTTTTTGTATTATTTAATTGAAGAACGTTTTTAGCTAGTCAGTATTTAACGTCTCTAAGACAATCAGAGAGTGGTTTCAGGGATTTAATTTAATCAATTTTCAGGGGAAGGTACAACTGAGCGTAATCAGCATAGCAATGGTAAGAGATGTTATATTTCTGAAAGATGGATCCCAAGGGAAGCATACAGTCCCTTCCAAAAGTACTGGAATGGTAAGGCAAATTCCTTTGTTTTTGTTGCTCACTGAAGACATTTGAGTTTAAGATCAAAAGAAGAGTATCAGAGTATTCATTTCCTGGTATTCACATCTGGATGTGTTAAACAACTCAGCACATAACACCCATTTTTCAAGTGAGCAAAAGTATTGGAACATGTGACTGACCGATGTTTCTTGTTGCCCAGGCATTTTAGGTAGAATGTTCAAATGTTAAATAGCTCTGCATGACTAGTCTAAGTTTTCATCCTTGGTTTAAACCTATAAAGACTGCATTTCTTGTTAAAGACGATAAACCAACATGAAGACCATAGAGCTGTCTATGGGAGAAAAGCAAGCCATTGTCTAGCTGGGAAAAGAAGGAAAATCGACCAGAGCCATTGGACAAACATTGGGCATAGCAAGCACAACAATTTGGAATGTCCTGAAAAAGAAAAAAACTACTGATGTACTGAGCGAAAGACGTCAAACAGGTCGGCCAAGGAAAACAACAGTAGTTGATTACAGAAATATCATGAGAGCTGTGAAGAATACCCCCAAATAATCAGTAAGTGACAACACCAACAACCTCCACAGTGCAGTGGTGAAGGTATCACAATCCACTGTTCAAAGAAGACTCAGTGAGCAGAAATATAGAGGCCACACAACAAGATACAAACCACTCATCAGCAGTAAGAATCGGAAGGCCAGATAGAAATTTGCAAAGAAGTACAGAGATGAGCCGCAAAAGTTCTGGAACACAATGTTATGGATTGATGAGACCAAGATTAGTCTCTACCAAAGTGATGGAAAGTCCAAAGTGTGGAGAAAGAAAGGAACTACTTATCCGAAGCATACAAGCTCATCTGTGAAGCATGGTCATGGCTTGGGCGTGCATGGCTGCTTCTGGAACAGGCTCATTAATATTTATTGATGATGTCACTGATGATGGTAGCAGCAGAATGAATTCAGAAGTGTACAGAATCATTTTGCCAATTTACGGAGAAATGCATTGAAACTAATCGTGAGGAAGTTTATCGTGCAGCAGGACAATGACCCAAAGCATACTGCCAACAAAACAAAGAACGTCATCAGGGGAAAAAAGTGGAAGGATTTAGACTGGCCAAGTCTATCACCTGACCTTAACCCAATAGAGCATGCATTTCACCTCCTTAAGAGGAGACTGAAGGGAGAAACACCCCGAAACAAACAAGAACTGAAAGAAGCTACAGTAAAAGTTGTTTAATACATCTAGATGTGAATACCAGGAAACGAAAGCTGAAATTCTGAACTCTTGTCTCATACAATCTTTTGATCTTAAACCCAAATGTCTTCAGTGAACAACAAAAACAGGAAGGAATTTGCCTTGCCATTCCAATACTTTTGGAGGGGACTGTATATAACGAGAATAAGATAGGGCCTAGGACAGAGCCTTGAGGTACCCCACGGGTGATTGATAAGTCCCCAATATTTACAGAAAATGTCCTGTCTCTCAAATATGAAGTAAATAGCTTTAGAGCAGTACCCTGAATGCAAACTTCTAGTTTAAGATGGTCTAGAAGGATGGCATGATCAATCGTCCTGTCCTTAAATGCACACCTTGCACCGCTGATAGCTAGGCCAGTGGTCTGCATTTGTACTTTTTAGGATCATTTAGTTTGTATGCAGTTTCATTTAAAAAGCGCAATTTAAATTTAACAGGAGTGTTTAAAGTTAGAAGTGCAAACTTATATGGGATAGGATTTGGCAATACATTTCCAGATAAGATCAATTAAATGGCGTTCCATTACCAATTTGATGGGAATATCTTTCAACACATTTTGAAATAAAAAAGTGTATTTTTACCATGATATCATCTTCCAGACCCCTCTCTATAGGTATGAAGGAGGTACATATTATACATAATGGTTCAATTATTGGTTTACTATTAACACGACCTAGACTTTACCATCCCTCCCATAGTCCTTATTTGGAGTCTAGGTTGGCCCTCCCCTTTTCTTCACAGAGCAATTGAAAGTTTTATGTTTTACTTGGGTATTTGCTTGGTTCATAGACAAACACCAACTGTTTGGACATAATCTGTTTCAAGACCTGGTGTAGATTGCTGATCCGCTGTTGGCTGCTGCTCCCGAAACTCTCGGCCCACCTTCTGCACTGTACACTTTTTCTCAACAGAGTTCATGATGCAACAATCTTGTGAAATCAAAAGGCACATAAGTGGAATCATGGTTAAAATGTTAGCAGAAAGCGTCAGTGACAGTGACAGCTGCAGGTTCTCCTCAATAATAGGTTGATGTTTTGCACTGTCTATTTTTCTTTCTATCTTTCTATCCAGTCCATGCTGAACAGAAACACCCCAACAACAGAATGCTGCCACGGCCGTGATGGTATTCTTTGAGTGGAAACATTTATTGGTCTTATCTGACCACAGCACTTTTTGACACTTGGCCTCAGAATCTACAATGTGCTTTTTAGCAAAGTTTGAACAAGAGATGATATTTATTGTCTGATTATATATACTTTATTGAGGAGAGTATTTTTTTCTTGCTGCCCTCCCATAGAGGCTAGATTTGTGGAGCGTGTGATGTTGTTGTTCACATGCACACATTAACAAGTCTTTGCCATAATGGCTAGAATCTTCTTCAATGTAGCCATCAGGCTCTTCCTTGCCCAGTCATCCAGTTTTGAGGGATGGCCTGATCTATGCAAGGTCTGGGGTTGCCATTTACCTACCACAAAAGTGATTGGTTAGACCTCAGACAGTTTGTGATTGCAATTCCAAGGGTAGTTGTTCACTTATCCAAATTAAGTATTTGAGTGTTATAATTGTAATTAATTTACAGAGATTTTTAAAAACAAAATCAATTGGGTATTCTGTTTTACTCTGTGCAAATCAAGCCAGAAAAGTCAGATTCTTGCATGTTTTCATTTTAGGCTGTAAGGCAACAAAGACTTTCTATACCCACTGTATTCTTCATAGAATATTGAAAGGTAATTTGCCAATTTAACAAAAATGCTGTACCAAAAAAACGTAACAAACCGTAACTAAAAACATGCCAATGTAGCATAGGTTAGATGTACACCTAAGAGATATACAGCTCTGGAAAAAATTAAGAAACCACTGCACCTTTTTCTTTCCTTTCCAAAAAAGTTGGAAAGGAAGGTTTTGAGTGAGGAACAGGAGGGTTAAAATTAAGAGACCACTGCAAATTGAATACTTCTGTTCCACACTCAAAACATGTGTGAACTTTTTTGGAAAGAAAAGAAAAAGGTGCAGTGATCTCTTATTTTTTTTCAAGGGCTGTATATACAGTCAACCCAATAGGCAATGTCTCCTTTTATGAAACTCAGCAAAAGTGAATGCAAAAATAAAATATAACTCAGTAATATTTTTAAGACTAAATTATAGCAAACTTGAATTCAGCAATCCTGAATTTAGAGGTGTGAATATATCAAAGTAATAATAATCAACTATGTTCACTACGCAAATGAAGTTCATAATTAAGACACAAATTACCAGAAACAGATTTCATATTGGCAATTCAGTACATTCAATCTATTATTTCAGGTCTTGCTTCTTGCTAAGAATGAAACTCAGTAATTACACTTGCCAATGTAAAATGTACAAACACACACACACACACTTTTGAAATCAAATTTTGCCAATGATTTTAACTAATAAATCACTGTCTGCGGTGGTAGGTTTCTGCCACATTTGCAAGTTGAGTTACCCATGAGGACTCTGACATGGCATTGCTTTTTCTGACTGATGAACTGACTGCATGGTGAGTGGAGGGAAAACATTTTCCAAATGAAGCTAGCAAAACTTTATTACTAGTACAAAAATAATGACAAAGTTGCTAATCTTCTGCACAAGTTTGCTGATCTTTTACAAAATGATGCCGCTGTTTAATCATCATATTAAATGTTGGTGTTTTTGGAAACTGTAGTAGTGACACGAAGGTAACACAAATGTATCATTGCTTATATTAAATTCCTCAACACAATCCTCAACAAGATCTAGGGGCAAATTTGCTTATACCATAGAACCTAGATCTTTAGACTTCTCTATTAATCTTTTCATAGTATTCCACAAGATCCAGCATTCATAAGAAAAGTAGGTATTGCTTCCCTACAAAATGGTGATCGAGGGAATACAATAGTGATAATATTTAGAACACAAGAGATGAACACTTTTTAAAATAAAAGTAATTTTTCAAGCTCCCATGTTGTGTTCTGTCCCTGGCTGTACTAATTACATGCAAGGGCAGAAAAGCGCTTTTCTTGATTTGTTTGCCTTGTGCCAGGATCTAACGCACCCATACAGTGAGGGAAAAGTATTTACCCCCTGCTGATTTTGTACATTTGCCCACTGACAAAGAAATTATCAGTCTATAATTTTAATGGTAGGTTAATTTGAACCCTGAGACAAAATAACAACAAACAAATCCAGAAAATGCATGTAAAAAATTTTATAAATAGATTTGCATTTCAATGAGGGAAATAAGTATTTGAACCCTCTGCAAGGGTTTTGCCATCAAGCACTAAGTCATATTTTGCAATCACTGAGGTCAGATGTTTCTTGTAGCTGGCCACCAGGTTTGCACACATCTCAGGAGTGATTTTGTCCCACTCCTCTTTTTAGATCTTGTCCAAGTCATTAAGGTTTAGAGGCTGACGTTTGGCACCACAAACCTTCTGCTCCCTCCACAGATTTCCTATGGTATTAAGGTCTGGAGACTGGCTAGGCAAATCCAGGACCTTAATGTGCTTCTTCTGCATCCACTGATTGTTGCCTTGGCCATGTGTTTTTGGTCATTGTCATGCTGGAAAACCCATCCACGACCCATTTTCAATGACCTGGCTGAGAGAAGGAGGTTCTAATTCAATATTTGACAGCACATGGCCCCGTCCATGTACCGTCACTTTGATGCAGCGAAGTTGTCCTGTCCCCTAAGCAGAAAAACACCCCCAAAGCATAATGTTTCCACCTCTGTGTTTGACGGTGGGGATGGTGTTCTTGAGGTCATAGGCAGCATTCCTCCTCCTCCAAACATGGCGAGTTGAGTTCATGCCAAAGAACTTGATTTTAGTCTCATCTGACCACAAAACTTTCACCCAGTTCTTTGAATCATTTGGATGTTCATGGGCAAACTTCAGACGGGCCTGTTCAGTAGATATAAAAAGTCACACACCCTAGTTAAAATGCCAGGTTTTTGTGATGTAAAAGAATGAGATAAAGATAAATCATGTCAGAACTTTTTCCACTTTTAATATGACCTATAATGTGGACTGACATCTTCGAGGGGAAAAAATGAACAATAAAAACCTAACAATAACCTGGTGTCATAAGTCTGCACACCCTGTTATAACTGTGGATATGGATGTGTTCAGAATTAACCAATCACTTTCAAACACTTGTTAGATAGAAGGCAATACACACCTGCCATCATTTATAGTGACTCTGATTAATAACAAATAAAATTCAGCTGTTCAAGTAGGATTTTCCTGGCATTTTCTTAGTTGCATCTCAGAGCAAAAGCCATGGTCTGCAGAAATCTTCCAAAGCATCAGCGGGATCTCTTTGTTAAAAGATATCAGTCAAGAGAAGGGAACAAAATAATTTCCAAAGCATTTGATATACCACGGAACACAGTGTAGATATTCATCGTCAAGTGGAGAAAATATGACACAACAAAGACATAACCAAGAACTGGACGTCCCTCCAAAATGTATGAAAAGACAAGAAGAAAACTGGTCAGGGAGGCTTCCAAGAGGCATACAGCAACATTAAAGGAGCTGCAGGAATTTCTGGGGAGTTCTGACTGTGTGCTACATGTGACAACAATCTCTCGTATTCTTCATTTGAATGGGCTATGGGATAAGGTGGCAAGACGGAAGCCTTTTCTTACAAAGAAAAACATCCAAGCCCGGTTGAAGTTCGCAAAAACAAACATCAAGTCTCCCAAAAGCATGTGGGAAAATTTGTTATGGTCTGATGAATCCAAGGTTAAACTTTGTGGCAATGAAGCATTTTGGTGGCAGCATCTTGCTTTGGGGCTGTTTTTGCATGACAACAACCCAAAGCACACATCCAAATCCACATAAGCAAGGCTTCACTAGAAGAAGATAGACATTTTGGAATGGCCCAGCCAGAGCCCTGACCTGAATCCAATTTAACATCTGTCGGGTGATCTGAAGAGGGCTGTGCACATGGATGTCCTCGCAATCTGACAGATTTGGAGTGCTTTTGCAAAGAAGAGTGTGCAAATATTGCTAGCAAGGCTCAAGCCTGAGAAAATAATATATGGCTTGCTATTGGCGCCAAATTTGTGACATATTCTTTAGTCCCTCTAGCAGTGGTTCTTAATGTGGGGGTTGCAACCCCCGGGGGGTGGCCAGATGATCTTGGAGAGTCACAAGATTATTTCGAGAATAAATACATTTCAATTGAAAGTGCTATTTATAAAAAAGAAAAGAAAAAAGCTAAATTGTATAAGCAAGAATACAACTAGAATAGGCTAACTGCTGTTTTATTTATGTTATCGCCACAGAATGAAAACTGGTTGGTTGAATCTGTTGCATGGGTTAACAGTAGCTTATCTGCGTAGTAACACTTAATCAGTTCCTGAGGTGTGCACGCTTTTAGTTAGCTAGCAAATAAACATAACCTACACCATGGATTGGTGGCTTGTCCATGGATCTACAAACGAGAAGAAATTACAAGACAACAGTCTCTAACAACTGATGAAAGCATTCCTTCAGAAAAACAATAAACTTCCAATGAAATTAAGCCTTCAATTAACGCAAGGGTAAGGCCTTCCAGGACAACAAGCCATTCAAACTGAAAAAATCCATAAAAAAATATCTAGAGGAATACATACTTTGAATTTCTTTGCTTTACCGTTAACGATGTGCATCATCCCCAAATACGTTTTTGTTCACTGGTTCTTGCACACAAAAATTTAAAGCCAGGGAATCAGAAGATGCTTGCAAAACAAGCATCCCTTTCATGTTGTTAAATCAACGTTTTTTTTCCGCCAAAAGGAGGCAGAGCTATGTGCTATTGAAATAGTTATCTCCATTAAATCACGTCCCAGGAACACCAGACTGTTCGCCACAAGAGATGTGGCAAACAAGAGATGGGCTTGGAACATGAAGCCCTGCTGTCCTCTATCGAGATAATGTGGCTATTGCAGGGGAAAGTTCTCACCTGCCTGTTTGAGCTGCGTGTGGAAGTGTGCATTGTCCTGATTGAGTCAGGGTCCCAACTTGCAGGCCACCTGACAGATCCCAAATGGTTGGTAGATCTTGTGTATATTCGACAAACTTAATGTACTTAACACATAACTACAAGGCACAAACCCAAATATAGGCTTATTATCGTTGTCTGAAAAAATGTAAGCATTCACAAAATGTTGGAGAGATGAGCAGTGCATGCTCAAGGCAGCAGTGTGGTAATGTTTCCCAGGCTGGAGGAATGTGGTCAATGAGCTGGATCTCAATAACATGACAGAATTGATCACTTCACATCTTTAAGGCCTTTTGGATAACTTTATGAAGTACTTCCCAAATGAGACAACTCCACAACGATATGACTAGACACAGCAACTGTTCACAGCAACAGGGGGTCACCTGTTATCTGACCTGGAAGACACACTGATTGACCTATCCAGTAATCAGAACTTAAAGGCAATGTTTGCCACAACGACACTTGCTGAATTCTGGATTTCAGTTGCAGAGGAATACCCATGACTATCCATACCAAAGCAGGGATGGATGTTCTGATTCCATTTGGATCAGCCTAATTATGTGGGGCAACATTTTCCACATTGACATGTATTTAATACAAATATACATCACGTCTTAATGTGGAGGATGATCTCTGAGTTGCCATTTCAATGATCAAACCCAGAATGCAGCTGTTGTGCTCGTTGCTCAGACTTCACTTACCAATTAATAAACATACCCGAGAGAAAAGGGCATTAATATGTAATAGTTGATAAGGGGTTATTTTATTAGTGATACTAATACAATCTACTGAAAGTGTCTACATTTGTGTTGCGTAGTTTGAGGCCTTATGTTATCTGCACATCCATGTGGGTGGTCACAATATTTGAAAAAAATGTTGGGAGTCACAAGTGAAAAGGTTTAAGAACCCCAGCTCTAGAAGGCCTTGAAGCCTCATACAATTATCCCACCTATTACAAAACAAGGATCCCCAGTGCTGTATATACAATTATCCCACCGATTACAAATCAAGGATACCCAGTGCTGTATATACAATTATCCCACCGATTACAAATCAAGGATACCCAGTGCTGTATATACAAATGAAGACAGGTAACAAACTAAAGGATGAACCTGAATAAATGAGTGGAGGGGATTAATGAATGCAGATTTTTCCATTCAGGTGTATGGAACAAATTATGATACAATTACGCCATTAACACCCTATCATGATTTTAGATCAGGATGCAAAGAGAAAAGGATGCAAGTGACATTGAAAGATGGGTCATTATTGGTTCACTTCAGGTTGGCAATGCCCCCACCCACGAGGCACAAGTGATTACTGAAAGGTTTGATGAGTAAGAAATGTTAATCATATGCTATGACCTTTGCAGTCACCAGCTCTCCACACAATTGAACACCTATGGGAGATTGTGGACTGACGTGTTAGCTTTACAGCATCATCAACAAAAGACCAAATGAGGGAATATCTTATGGAAGAATGGTGTTCCATCCATACAGTAGAGTTCCAGAGACTCAAAGAATCTATGCCAAGGCACACTGAAAATGTTCTGGCACCGGGTGTAGGCCCCACACCTCACTGAGACACTTAATATTGTTGTCTTTTAATTTGTCATCTGTCTGTATATATACAGTACAACTTCAAAATTTGGACAGCACTACTCATGGACATCAGACCCTTGGAAATCTGTCCTTTTGCCAGGTGAGCATTTTTGGTTACAACCACTGTCTTTGTGAAATACAGAGAGAGTGAACAGATTATCTCCACATGTGTGGTGATACACAATCCCATCTGGTTTGCACTGAGTGGCACAATAATTTGTTTTTCAAATGTATAAGACCCAAAACACACCTCCATTCTCCAGTGGTGAAAGTCAAATAGACTTTCAATTGGAGTAGGGCGATGGCCAGCAAAACGCATGCAGTTTTGCAAGCGGTGCAGTGTGTGGTGCTTGATCCCAAAGGTAGAAATGTGTTGGACACCTGTGCGCCCGCCGCCCATGAACAGTATTCAACTTCTCAAACAATCCCAGTTACTAGGTCATAATGCTGGTCAATAGAACACAGAGAGTGTGCAAAGCTATCATCATGGCAAAGGGTGGCTACTTTGAAGAATCTAAAATGGCAATGTATCTGTTTAGCACTTTATTGGTTACAACATGATTCCATATGTGTTATTTCATAGTCTTGATATCTTCACTATTATTTGCATTGCGGTAAATAGTAAAACTAAAGATATCCCCTTGAATGAGTAGATGTCTACTGCATTTATATATTTCATATTAATTTATTTTGTAGAAGAGGGGTGAGGTTGATGGGGATTGGGGGTGTGCTGGGAGTTCTCTATTGTTCATTATAATACATTTTTGTTTATTTATTTTGTTTGATTATTTATTAATTATCATTATAACTATTTGCTGTGATCATGGTTATGAACTCATGTTGATATACAGTACACAGCTCTGGAAAAAATTAAGAGACCACTGCAAAATGATCAGTTTCTCTGTGTTTGAATAAAATGAGAATATTCGTTTTATTCTATGAACTACTGACAACATTACTCCCAAATTCCAAATAAAAATGTTGTCATTTTGAGTATTTATTCGTAGAAAATAACAACTGGTCAAAATAACAAAAGAAATATGCATTGTTTTCAGACCTCAAATAATGCAAAGAAAACAAATTCATATTCATTTCTCAACAACAACATACTAACGTTTTAACTTCAGAAATCAATATTTGGTGGAATAACCTAAATGTTTCATCACAGCTTTCATGCGACTTGGCATGCTCTCCACTAGTCTTTCGCATTGCTTTTGGGTGACATTATGCCACTCCTGGCACAAAAATTAAAGTAGCTCTGCTATGTTGATGGTTCGTGAATATCCATCTTCCTCTTGATCAAATTCCAGAGGTTTTCAATGGGGTTCAGGTCTTGAGATGGGGCTGGCCATAATAGGGTCTTGATCTGGTGGTCCTCCATCCACACCTTGATTGACCTTGCTGTGTGGCATAGAGCATTGCCCTGCTGGAAAAAAATCTATTCTCAGAGTTGGGGATCATTGTCAGAGCAGAAGGAAGCAGGTGTCTTCCGGGATTACCTTGTACTTGCTTGTTTCGTGCATCCTTCACAAAGACAATTCTGCCCAATCCCAGCCTAGCTGAAGCATCCTCAGATCATCACCGATCCTCCACCAAATTTCACAGTGGGTGTGAGACACTGTGGCTTGAAGGCCTCTCCAGGTCTCCATCTAACCATTAGATGAACAGGTGCAAAGCTTTGGGCAAAGCTGAAAATTTGACTTGTCAGAGATGAGCTTACTCCATTCCTCTACAGTCCAGTCCTTATGGTCTTTTGCAAACTTCAGCCTGGCTCTTCTTTACTTCTCATTGATGAAGGGCTTTTTTCTAGATTTGCACAACTTCAGGCCCGCCCTTCAGAGACTGTTTGGAACCGTCCTCGCTGTGCACTTCACCCCCGCTGCTGTTTGCCATTCTTTTTGTAGGTCACTTGTACCGTTTTTGCCATCCAGCTGGTCCTATCGCAAAAGTATAGTGATGAGCACAGCAGCGGTTTTTATACTTTTCCACATTAAATTAGATCTGGTTCAGGTTTTCACCTAATCAGTACCTCATTAAGTAAAATGAGGTGTGCCTGTGTTGGAATTTAACAGACACTGAAATGGAATGGCTGTCATATATGTAGAGATGTGGATTTTAGGAAAATTAGGAGTGGTCTTTACATTTTATCCAGAGCTGTATATATTTTAAATAAAATTGCCCAAAGTATGATGTTTTTATTATTATTATTTGTTTATTATTGCTACCTAACCTGCACCCGGCAAGAAACTTAAGTTTTAATTTGCTTCCTTTTGTCACTAGTGTGAAATATCTTTAGTGGCATGTCCAACTTCTCAACATGAGCTACCATAATATTGTTAAAGTGTCAGACCTTGCAGTCCTATGACAGAGATGGCACAATAATTATTAACACCTCCCACAACCGGTATCTGTCGCACATTGTTTTCATCCATCACTGTGTGTGTTCTGCTCTGTAAACATTATTCTCAAATCGATCAGAGTTCATTAACTTTCCTATTGCTGCCCCACCATGCGTTCCGGTACCTCTATACCCACCGGATCCATTTCTCTCTCTCATGTTACAGGACCTCCCAATTTTCAAATCTAACATGTGTGGTAACGATGCGGCATGATATAATTTGATATATGTACAGTAGCTAGTTGTTATGAGAATTTATATTTGATATTTACTAGAGCACGGAGAGAAAGTATTAACTAAGCGGTTGTGGACAAGTAGCTTGCAGGCTCTTCAGCACTTCATTCACTCAAACAGCACATCAATGCCTTTGCCAGCAGCATTTATTGCAATGTTTATGTTGCAATGCTCTGTTTCTGACTTCAAGCATTTACACTCCTAGGATTAGGCTTGTACCTTTGATGGTGTAACGAATATACATGAACAATAATAATAATGGAAAACACAAGCACTCTGTACTCATTAGGCATTTCATTGGAATTGTTATTCATAAAGTAAAATAAATTATGTATGTTAACTTCAATCCAAACGATTAAATATAAAAAAAATTAAAGACATCATCAGGTATTGTTAAAGCAAATACACCTCTATTGTTTCTTTCTAAAGGATATTTCCAATGGAATATATCAAGATATGCCTACTCTGTTTTTGTCAAGCAAAACTAGGAAATTGTTGGCTAAACTACTTGATATCGAATAAAACCTGCATCAACATGCTTCTCAGATTTTGGCTTTCCTTAATTTCTGACTGTCTCTCACGGTTCAAAAACTAGTTCCCCCATAGAAGCAATTGAGCCCAACTGCTGAATCCGCGTCACGGCACCAGTGTGACAGACATCCAGGTTCTGCAACTAACAGTATTTCTTCCTCCACTGTCAAAATCCCCTACGAACATTTTATCCTCAGCTTTGCAACTATAGAAAACGCCCTTCACGACAATGTACAAACTGGTTAATCTATACAGAAGATTACAAATTGGATAGCCCCATCTGGCAACAAGTCTAACTAGCTGTGGTGTGGACATACAGGGCATTCTTAACTCCTGTTACACTGGGACAATTTTCTGTATCCTAACACAGTGACATATCAGATGAACGTTCTATTACACGCACATTCTTTACAGTGGTAAGGCTTAATATAAAAGGAATACCACAAGCTGAATATACTTGAGCCAAATATGCCAGTATGGAGAAACACCTTTATCCTTGTCCTTTATCCCACACCCCTAATAGCATCCCTTACCTTTATTATGAAGTCCTATGAGTCACAGCAATTCAACATATCCATGGACATCCTAGAACCAGAGTCAAACTGTTTCCACAATATAAAAAACCTAGCTCTTGCTTTCCAGAGTGGGGGGGGGGGTTAAAAATAGCCACGGCAGGGCTTTGCCTGCACTCTGCATGCCGTCTTCCTTGTGTCCCGACCTGATGCAGAAATACGCTCCAAGCAGATCCGCTCCCCAACCAGGCAGTGTGGCGGATGGAAGAACCTTAGCAGAAGGGAGGGGCATACCCCACCTAAAAAGCATTTCTTTCATTCTTAATTGGTGTCTGGGGCCGTGGCTGTGATTAGCCAAAGCCACTCTGACTGACACAGAGATATTGTATCTATAAATAGGTGCGCTGGGAGTCTCATAGTCTCAATTCAGAATATCACATCCTTCTCTTTAATGAGCCGCTGAGTCCCCAAGCTCACTGACGTGTTTCTCCAGTGTGTGTGTGGGTTAGGGGTAAGGGGGAAAGAAGGGAGGGGTTGGTTTGTATATGTTTGTAGGGGGATAAGGGCATCTATTGCTCTCACTGACAAAAAACAACAAACAAATTAAAGCCCCCCAAAAATTAACAGGAAATAATTCCTACATTGTGTTGCAACAGAAGTACCCATGCCTCTTCCGACAGATCACTGGGGATACATTGCAGTAGCAGGGGGTGGGAAGTCAGTGCAGGCGTCATTTCACAGCATAACAACCACAGATGACGTCTTTCCCAGATCTCCATAGGGGAGAGGATTGAGGGGAGGTGTGTTGGGGGCAGTGCTACTCGTCAGTGCGCAATTGCCTGCCAGTCCTCTGGGCCTCTTCACACCGGGAACAACAAACAATTTTATTTCGAACTTGGCTATTTCCTGTTTCCATCAGGAGAATCAATATGGCTTATGCTCTCAATCAACATCCTGTTCAAATGCAATCTAGCCAATGAATCACATTATTGATGTGGGACTGGCTCAGAATAACTGCACTGAGACCTATCTTACACCACAGTAAAACTGATTTCTACCATGGCAGTTTTTTATCATTTTATATATTTGATGTGATTCTATCGGTCTGCCTCCAGTGCACATGTACTGCTGCAGCACTCTCAGCAGTGGACTGCAATTTCTTCTCTTTCATTTACAATTTCAGTGGAAAGTATGCAAAATTTACGATTTTTTAATTTTAAATAATAGTAATACAAAGTAATATCTTTAGCTTTGCTTTTACAGTCAAATTTTCAAGCTTCATGTAATCAGTGCAGTACACTGTCATGCAATTCTCCTCTACAGTATAAAGTATGGGTGTGGTAGAGAGAAAAAGCAGAGATAACACTTCCTCACTTCTACGACTTCCTCAGTATTATGATATATCAAGATATGCATCAATGTGTCTTTCTCCTCTGTCATTCAAAGCTTTTGTGGATTTTGTGGCACATACATGCCCCCGCCTACAACATTAAAAGTACACCAACGCCTCCAAAGAAGGCTGGCAGGTTCAGTCGGGCCAACACTGCCCCTGCGCAGCTGCATTTCATTGGGAGTCCCATCATAAAGAGGCACTTGGAGAGCAGATAAGGGCTAGAAGTGGCGAAAAACCTGCAGAAGACCTCACCACCGCTCAGTCCCAGCAAATTGGTGAACAGGCCGCCGAGACAGTGATCACCAGATATTTTGGATTTCATATACCATTTGGAGGTTATTGAAAGAGTTTAGAAAATAATCAACAAGGATGTAACATTTGGCAATGCGTACTACCTTTCAGTAATGGAGACGTTCTCTCATGGTTCTTGTATATTAACATTCCTGTTTTTACTTTAAAAACATAAGTAAATCTCAACAAAAATAACAAACAAATAACAAACAAAAAAACAGCCTTTCTCCAGATACTCCAAGCTCGGCTTGTAAATCAACCTAGAAGTACTGTAGCAAAATGAGAACGAGATCTTCATTAATTATTATTCTGGACATTCACAGTGATTTGCAAAAGTATTAAAATCCCTGAAGAATTCTCACACATACCTGAATTCAAGAATATACAGCTCTGGAAATATTTAAGAGACCATTGCACCTTTTTCTTTCTTTTTCAAAAAAGTTGAAAAGGAAGGTTTTGATTTAGGAACTTAACAGAAGTGTTCAATTTGCAGAGATCTCTTAATATTAACCCTTCTGTTCCTCACTCAAAACTTCAAATCAAATCTGTAAATTCATCTTAGCTAGTTAGCAAGTCGGTTATCAATGACTACTGTCATCTTTGTAAATGGAATGTGCACATACAAGGCATCATTGTACACACCAAAAGGATAGTTGATAAATGAAATACAGCTAACCACAAAAGCATTCATCAAAGATTATTAGAATTAGGGCTACCGTTAACAGATGTTCCAGGACATTCATTTAGAATTTCCAATAAATATGTTTGTGTGGTAGGTAGAATTGAGAATTTTGATTCTTGTGGATGTCATCAACTAAATCCCTCCCACTGATTATCAGAGAACACTGATTCGTCTGGCCAAAACTTGGTTTGAAGAAGGAAAAAATATATTTTGAATGTCCAGACTGATGTGTGGAGTGAAACAGAAAGTGAGCTCGCAAGATGAGGATGGTTGTATGAGGCCATAAATTCCCCAACCTTTAAGTAATATATATTTTTTAACCCTGGGGACATGTTATGTGGTAAGTATAATTTGCCAGGGGGCTTTTATTTTGCGCACCAAAAAGCTCACAGAAAACATGAATGTAGTGATGTTTTTTTCCATTACGTTAAGACTCCGTGCTATACCATTAGCACTACAAGTCAATGTTCTCGTCGTAGTTGTCGTTGATTGATAGAGCCATCAGATATCTTTCCACAATGTTTATATTAGCAGATGTGTTGAATAATGTACCAAGTAAAAGCATGTTTTGGTCTTTCTAAAAGACAACAAATTTATATCTTTCCTTTCCGCTCTGCCATAGTCTCTCCCCTCCATTCTGCCAGTTAGGTTAAACATTATCGTGTGGTAGACTAAATACTGCTAGCTATCTAACAATCTTTACAATAACATCACAATGGCTTGTTGTCATGGCTATACATGTTTGAAACATAGGCTACAGAACAATGGGAAAGAGGATTTTACTGTGTTGGCTTTTAATTAATATAGACTGGCAAAAAACACTGCGTGATCATGATCAACAATGGTGTTTTAAATGTGTATTTTTTCATGTTCTTAAAATTATTATTGTAATCAAGGAATAATATTTTGTTAAGGAGGTGTTATCTATGATCGCTATGAATTCTGGAAACGTGTGGCATTTTATGAATAGACCAATACAGATTAATTTGATTTTACGACAAAATTCAAACTCACTCATTACTTAATTTGTTTAGGAGATTTTGTGTTTATGTGACAAATGTATCATTGTGAACATAAGTAATTAGCACATTCAATAGTTGCGGTTTGGTGAAATTCACCTTTAACATGTCCTGATTTTATTGGTCATTATATTTTCTTTATGTCTGTTTCCCTGGAGGAAAGCTAACTGATAATTACCCATTTCAAGATGCTGTTTACAAGAGTCCGATGCAAAGGAGATATCTCAAAACACACTTGCACATGGTTTTTTACTTGCAACAGAAATCTTTTAACTGGCAAAAGGGTTAATGGCATTCTGTTAGTATATTGTAAGATCTCTACTGTCTCTAAAGTCTACAGTCCCCTTGATGTATTGTTCATAAAGTATACTATGTTCAAATAATATTTCCCCTTCCCTCCTGCAATACTAAGTTAGCTTAGGTGTAACCTCTGTTAGGTAATGATTTTGCAAAGCAAAGGCTCAACCCAAGGAGCTTCCAAAACAAATAAAGTAAACCAATTGAACATCTGTGGGGAGGTCTGATTGGGGGGACATGATTAAACTGTCCTAGGACTGATAAAAAGTTGGCTGACAAAACCGTTAGACTCTAGCGCAGATACTATTATTCTTCTTTGAACTCAATATAAATAATGTTACTTAAGGCTGTTTGAAGATGCTTCAGGATCAAATAGGCCCTAAATGCATCTTTCTAATTGACATACAGAACACTGTATGACAGTGCCATTGGTAATTGTTTAAACCCCTTCAGTTCTTCCACATTTATATGTGTTACAGTTGAGACTAAATTTATAATAAATTTGGGCCATTAATCTACACACTATCCCCTATAATGACAACACAAAAACATGTTTATAGAAATGTTTGCCAATTTATTGACTATAAAAACTGAAATATATAATTAAAACAAATATTACAGATATAGCCTACATTAGGCAAAATAAATCTCAAGTTAATTGTCAATAATGAATGATGAAATGTAATACCTGATAAGTATTACAATGTCATTAAATGACATATGCTTTAGCTTATGTAGGGTATGTACTGCAATTTTACTGTACATTATACTGTATCAATTCAGTATTTTTGTTTTTTATTTTAAACATTTTATCTATCCCTTGTTTATAACAAATGTGAAGACATTGAGAATACTCTATTTGTCAGTGTTTACAGAGAGACACATAAACCTATTGGTTCAACATTTAGCAGAGATCATCTGTGCACATAAGGTGAGGAAATACCTAACAACATACATACTGTAGCTGTTATACACCCCTACAAATGTTTTAATGATGAACGTAATACATATAGGTTCAAGTCAGTAAATTCAAAGTGAAACGTGAACATATGAAATTGTATTAAGATTCATTTTGCATAGTTTTTGTATTTTGATATGACAATGATTTGATATGACAATGAAATTGCCCTTTATGTTACTGTGCATAAAGCAGATTCTACAAGATATTAGTCAGTTTTCATTATAGATACTGTATTGCTAGACTAAACTTTGCTGCCTACAAGCTTCAGTAGCTACATTATAGTAAGCCTAAAGGAAAATAGTTTATGGTTATTTTGCAATGGACAAACAGCACCAACAACGAACATACTGTTCTCAATTTTGATTTACATACCGTAGTTCACATAGTACAGTGGTTAGCTATTCAACTGTCATTGTTTCCATTATCGGCTTCTGTATAGTTATTACATATCATCTACAGCAGGGGTCAGCAAGTGAGTTTGGTATCAGGACAATATTTTTTAGACAGCGGTCCAGAACATAGTCAGGATCATTTAAGAAATTAATTGATTAAATATGCAACTGTCTTTTGTAACTGTTTAGTCAGCTGTGGTACCTTGTGGTTAAATCCTATAGGACAGTCAAAAACAAAAAGCCACAGTTGTGTGACAGTGTCTGGGTTTTGTGCTGGGTTAATTAATTCAGTACTACTGACACGTAGGTCTAACCCGGCAAGTGTATTCATTCACCAACTTGCAACACAGACCACCTTTCTAAGACACACGTATGTGGGAAATGCGTAATGGATCAAAAACAATTCAAGAAATAAAAGAGGACTTCAATAAGCCCATTAATGGCTTGGGAGTCATGCTTTTAACAAACTGTTACATTTCCTCTTTTCATACTGTGTTTCATAAGTTTAATCACTTTAATTCTGAGCATATCTTGTAATAATTATTTGACGTAGCCTACTTTTACTCTCAGAATTATTCCTTTGCATCCTCACGTTATACATTGCACTTTTTAAATGTTTGTGTGCTGGAGGTAGGCTATGCTATTATGTGGTGTGCAGAGCAAAACATTAAAGCTAGCTAGCTGTATACACAACATGGCACTATCAAAGAGTATAAAGAGGAAAGTTGACAGCAAAAATAGGGCACTAAAAGATGAAATGAAAGACAATTATGCCTTCATCGTACCTAGTTTTGTTCCGCGGGCCGTCTTTTGCTGAACTCTGATCTACAGTGATTTCTTTCTTTCTGATTTAATGTGTTGAATGTAGGACAGTGACCCTATTATACCTGCTCTTTGTTTGGATGTAGGAAACATGTTTTGAGAAAAGACAGAGAACCAGCTGACTGCTTCTTCCCTAAATAGGTCTTGCATAGTTAGGAGCTATGCTTTTGGTCATTGTCCTGTTGAATGAGGAAACTTGGATTTGGAATGGCACTGCAAAATAGAGTGATAGCTTTCTTTATATAAGATCCATTTTACCTTGTACAAACCTCCCACTTCACCACCACCAAAGCAACCCTAGACCATCACACTGCCTCAATCATTCCTGACAGATGGCATCAAGCACTTCTCCAGTATCTTTTCATTTGTTCAGCATCTCACTAATGTTCTTCTTTGTGATCCTAACACCTCAAACTTCCTTTGTCCAGTGTTCTTTTGGCCATCTTATTCTTTTCATTTGATTGGCCAGTCTGCAGTATAACTTTCTCTTTGCAACTCTGCCTAGAAGGCCAGAGTCCCGGAGTCGCCTCTTCACTGTTGACGTTGAGACTTGGTGTTTAGCAGGTACTATTTAATAAAGCGGCCAATTGAGCTGTGAGGTGCCTGTTTTTCAAACGATACACTAATCTATTTGTCCTCTTGCTCAGCTGTGGACAAGGGCCTCCCACTCATCTTTCTATTCTGGTTAGAGACTGTACTGTTTTGTGAAGGGAGTAGTACACTGTGTTCAGTTTCTTGGCAATTTCTCACGTGGTCTAGCCTTCACTCCTCAGAACAAGAATTGACTGATGAGTTCCAGAAGAATGTTCTTGGTTTCTGGACATTTTGAGTCTGTAATTGAATCCACAAATGCTGATTCTCCAGATACAGCTTGCTTTTGATGTTGTTTCAACAAATATTTCATCAGCTGAAACTTGTTCTAAATGCTAATAAAACAAAATACATGTGGTTTTCAAACTCTTCCATTTCTTCATTGCATGGTAATGTAATTGACTATCTGTATACAAATATCTTGGGATTTTAATTGATGACACTCTACTTTAAGACACATATTTTACACATGGTCAAAAAAACAATGGTTAAAGTTGGGGTTTTATTTCAGAAATAGGTCCTGTTCTTGAGGCAAGAAAGCGCCTTGTGTATGCTACCTATCTGCCTGTATTAGATTACGTAGGCTTGATATTGTATACTATGGGGCTTTGAGGTTTCTTACAAACTCAATGTCTCACCCATCACTGTAGTCTATATGCGAGACTGGGCAGGCCATCACTAGCTCTACGCAGATTATCCAATTGGTACATTTTTATTTAAAAGGCCATTCTTAAAAAGCTCTTACATTGTCCAGCTGACTAATGACAAATATTACTTGTGCTCTCATGACTGCATTTTGTGGACGATTCCTAGGACACATACTGAAGTAGGGGAAGAAACGTTCCAGTGCTGTGCACCTTCTGCCTGGAATGAGTTACAAAAAAAACGATATTGTTCTGTGTGCTGCTATTCTCTTGAAAAAAGAGATTGTTAATCTCAATGTGGCTAACCGGGTTAAATTAAAGTTAAATAAAAAATACTCAACTAGTCTAAACAAGGCCAGCATTCTTGATGCTTTATTCATAATTGCAAAATGGTTGCAATGTCACATTGTGTTTGCAAACTGGACACATTTTCCTTTTAAAATTATAAACTTGGATTAGCAAACACAACATGATGTTGGAACAGAGGAGTGATGGTTGCTGACAATGGGCCTCTGTGCGCTTATGAAGATATTCCATATAAAATCAGCCGTTTCTAGCTACAATAGTCTTTTAAAACATTAAGAATGTTCACATTGTATTTCTGATCAATTTGATGTTCTTTTAATGGACAAAATAAATGCATTTCTTTAAAAAAACAAGGGAATTTTTAAGCAAACCCACTTTAGAACGGTTGCCGTATCACGGGGAATACGCCTGATCTATCTTAAATTGTCTGCGGTAAGATTGTTGGTGCCAGATGTGGTGGTTCCAGCACCTCAGTTGAGCACTTTTCTTTTTAGTTGATAGAGATTGGTGCAAAAACAAGTAAGCTGCAGTTCTGTGGGGAGAGGAGAATAGCCAGACTCATTCAAGCCGACAAAGGCCACAAATACTCAAATAACCACTATTTACAGAACAACACGCTGGAAGTGTCGTATCTTGAAGCAGATGGGGTACAGCAAGAACTACATGGATAAATTGATCTGTTCTGTCTTGTATTGACGGTACAGACAAGTTGTGGTGGTGTTATCATAATATGGGGATTTCCTTTTCTTGGGAAACATTTGTCCCAATTAATTATTAGCAATCAAGCATCACCTGAATGACACAGCATACCTAAGAATTATAGTGGACCATGTGCATCCCTTAATGGCCACAGTTTACCTGATTTCAAATTGATTCAATCCAAACAACCAAACCAGAAACAAACAAACCAAAACTTTGTTGAACCCAAGTTGTGAATAATTTACACTGTTAAGGAAGGAAAGGTGGTTCTCTTTTAGAGCAAAGCATCCTGGGAAATATGCAAATATGGATTTAAACTATGCAGTGTCAAAACAGTACCCTGAGAATACTGTGCCTGCTAATGACACAACAAAGCTAGAATGTACACATAATTAACACAGAGGTTGTGAATGTGCGTACACTGTTTATTTAAAAGTGTTGATTTAACCCCTTGTATGGGGAACCTATATAGGATGGTGTTGAATATATAGGATAGTGTTGAAAAGTTACTGTTTTTGTTGCAGTTTAACAATAGTATTATGTATTACATGAAGTTGGCTTTAACTAGCCAACTAGAGTCCCAATCTCCCAACCTAATAACTACCTACAAAGGTAATTTCAAGGCATTTGTATCAATCAAGTTAGAGTCTCTAACTTCAACTATCTAGCATGCCAGCTCACAATCTAACTATAGAAAATGCAAGCAATCAATTGATGCTATTTCAATAATTTACCCATATTTTAGCAGAAATGCAGAGAATAGTTTTTATTTTAATTAAATATAATAAATATATAAATATATCATAGAGATAAATACAGTTCAATGGATATTATTTGACACCCAGAAATATGATTGATTTATCGTTATTCTAATAAAATAAGGTGTTTGAACAATTCCATCTAATCGTCACACATACAGCCATTGTTTCCTTGATGAGTTTCCCCTTTAAGGTCAAAAAGTTGAGGTAGCATGATGCATTCTGATCTTTACACCTTCATAAATGTGAAATTGCTTTAATAAAACCCTTAGAATAATCAAATGTAGCTATGACTTGGTTATCTAAATGTCATTAACAGGGCTAATTTTAGCGTACTTCACACACCTAAAAAAAACACTAGTTGGCCTTCATTGCAAGTTAATAAAAGAGGATTAAGAACAGCCTACCGGATTTATACGGACAATGCAGTTAAAGATATTTCCGCTAGATGGCGTATTAGACCACAAAATCATCTCAAACAATTTGAGTGGATAATAGAAGGAATACATAAACACTTGTAGTCTATGAATGCTTGAGATTAGGCCTACTAAACAAACACTAAAATAAAATCGGTACATCTAGTATACTCGTAAAGTTCTTTAATGCGATTTCCCGAGACAAACTAGACTACATTGCAAAAAAGCAATAGCCTCAGTCAGAATGCAACAAAAAACATAGGACAAAACGTAACATTGTTTACTTTACAAACAGCATCCGTTGGATTGTTCTTGAGCTATCGCTCATATCTGATGTTGGGCGCCTTCCTTGATTACTTATAGACCACTCCATATAGGGATTCGTTGTATAATTCGTATTTTCATCCACGACTAGGAGGCTATTCGGTTTAAGAGAGACCTTCATCAACAAGGCAGGGTATAGCTGAGCATAGGTTTCAAGTTTCCTATAAAGTCTTAATGAGTACAAACTATTTTCACAACATTGTCTGGTCGTTATTTTTTATAAAAACTTTTTGTTAATTGATTTATCTTAATTGCGATCGTGTTTTATCTACTTGATTTTAAAATGCCGAGACATTCTATTCATAGAGCGCAGGAATAGGCTACTACAATAGCCAACATGACTTAGTTAACAACCCTTCACATTATCTAGTTAAATACATTTGGAAATTAAATGATTATCTTCACTGACCCTTTTTTGGTCCCTTTTATTGGTCCCTATTAGAAATTCAATCTGCATAATAATAAAAAATTAAATAATGAACAAGAGGGTAGAGTTACATATATTCTTTCAGAAGCTGCGACGGAGTCGGCTACTTTTAAAACACTCACAAAACGACCATCACAATAGCAGAATGAGCAATAAACGAAGTCTATAAAAACATACCTTTACTGCCCAGTCGTAAAAGAGACCATTCAACAAGACATCTGGGATGTTTTGGACAACCCCCTTTTTAGCTTAATTACTTAAGCGATATTTTCCTGTTGCCTACTGTCCGACAGCTTCAGGACATCTCTTCAGCTTTGGAGCAAAAATATTAAATTATTGATGGTGGAAATTGCATGGTTGAGGTAATGGATTCCCATGGCTGCGCGGCGACTCCTTTGGAGAACGCTTAAAACACAAGTGCATGGGCTATAGCCTGCGCTGCGCCGCAACGTCACTACGCGATAAGAGACCTCTTGAGCTTGAAGTGACGACCGCATCCCTTGCAACTACAGTAACTTACTACTACAATGACGTTGCAACATGTGACTAGCCGCTGGCTGACTGGCTGGCTCTAAAGTAGGTCTCACCATGCCATCAGTAAGCCTCTAGTCGAGAGATAGCCAGCAAAAATCTGCCTATGCGATAATGAATGGATTGCCCATGGATTTTTCCTCCGTGTTTCACTTACCGCAGATTTATTTAGCTGTACGGCTACTTTTCATAAAAATATAAAAATAACGCCTTTGATTATATGATATAGGCTGCCCTTACGCACTACGTAATTCGGTGTAGCCAATAATACTGATCATATAACACAATATCAAAGGTGTAAAACACAAGGTGTACAGTTAGGGTTACTTGAGGACCACAGTTGGTAAACAATGCAAGATTTGTATTCCATTAGTAATTCCATAAGTAGACTTTCATTGAACTTAAATTATAAAACTGGACTGAATCACACATTCGCTGCTGCATAATAATGTATTATTGGTTTATTTACTTATTTTACAACTGAGTCTTTCTTCTATATGGAATTGAGAATACAGAATTGTTAAGACTATTAGAGGATAAATTCAACTATTGCTTTTTATATGGAGAAAGTATCCCTATAAAGACAAGAGAAAGTATCATCAATGTTAAACTTTATTGTCCAAAGCCTAGGAAATATTATTTCTAGCATAAGATTCCATGTAGGTATGCAATGTATTTTACTAACAAAACTCTGCAAAAAGTTTATTAGTAGGTATATCCTAACAGCCAGTTTTCAGATCTGAGACAAATTACTTGAATAGGTTAGTTTAGCAAAGGTTTATTTAGATAATTTCACACAGTTGTTTATACTTATAGCCAAAGATACTTAAAGTAAGGAGTGCATGTTTAACTTGTGTCTGGGAATCATTTTTGCAATCAACCCAGCTCACAGAATAAAGCAACAGTATGAGTAAAGATAACCACCATGGACGACACGTGTCCACAAATCTAACATTTAGCATAGAAATCACACCACCATAAACACATTGCAATTTCAGCACCTAAAATAGCATCTGTTGTCAGAGGCAATGCATTGGGGTTAGCTTGCTGTAGAATATCTATTTTCAATACATTTTAAGGTGCTATACTTAATATCCCACTAGTTATCAATAGGGCTTGTTGAACAAATCTGGCCAATGATACTGACTTAAGCATTCTGTGTATTGAGATACTAGACTTCTTTTGAGATGATGTTAGAAAATGATGTTAGAAAAGTTCTATGCTTGGTTCTGGGCTCATCCTTAGTCCTTATGTTGCCCACATTACTTGACACAAAAAGTTCATTATCCGTGTGGCTTGGACTTCCTCCAATTAAAGATTTATTGTGATGTGTATGCTATGTGGCCATCATGATTACTCTCTTCACTAGTTAATGAGGTGGAGGGTTTTTACTTGGCATAAAGCAGTGTGGGAGTAGAAGCTCACACCTGCTTGGTGATTCACTCCACTTCCAACACACTCAGGGACATGCCAAGATGAATATAGCCCTCCCTGAAGGATCCCAGTAGGCGAGGGCAAACTCTGGATGACAAAGAGTTGCATCAGCAATCGGTGAGCGACATGACTCCAAAAAAAAGCTTTCACATTGCACACAGGGGCTGTTCCAACAAGGTAATTCATAAATAAATCACCTGGCATCTCAATAGAAGATCAAAAACAACATGGTCCCTCTCATTTCTGTAAACACAGCACAATACAAGGTGGCATTCTAAGAGATGGAAAATTAGAAAGACCCAGTGTCCCCTAGGAGATGTCCGTGAAGAGATTACTCTGCAATTAATGTAGAACTTTAAAGGAAGGTTTAGAACAATGTTTGAAATAAAGTGCATTGCAACAAAACTTCAAATTCATCAATAAGTCACCCTCAAGTAAAGTAAAAAAAGTGCTAGTCAATTCAAGCACCATGCCATGCTAAACTATGTACAGGTAGTAATGACCAGACCCTAAAGTATGATGCCCAAAGGTCACATTGGGTGCATAGTCAGTGAGACACACTCACTTTTCTAACATAAGGAACTTGATGTTTCTTCTTTATGTTATATAGTTACTGTTATGTACAGTGAATCAAACTGTCTTTCAGTGTGTTACTTTAGATAATAAAAGCTTATTACAGACAAACACCTATACTTCAGAAACTGGGGGTCATCCTTTTTGAAGGACCGCTATGATCCCACTGTCCACCCTGAGTGATGGGAGATCATCGACAAAATCCTAAGACAGATTCAGGATATTCATGCTCCCCCCATTAAACTAAGTTTTTACTGTCCATATAAAAATAGAATGCCTGATGCCATAACGCTTAATGGCAATACAAATTTAAATATTTTGTATATATAAATATCACTACCAGAGGTTGTGTTAGGGATATAATGTAAGGCTACTTGAGGGTACTAAGAGGATTTTTAAGCCCAGTGATGGAGCCAAATTCACATTTGTACTTTCTTTAAGCTTCTGTAAGCAGGAGCATATGTAACAAAACTAGACACATTTTCATTCTTGTACATCATTTTCCAATTAACTGAAAATGTTGCACAATCTAACTATATGAGTTTTTTAAACAGATGATTTTGAAAGTCCCTGTACAAATAATGTTTGTTTAGTGACTTTCAAATAAATTACTACTATTCAATAAACTTTTGAAGTTAAAGTGTTATTCACTCAACATGAAGTTGAATGCATAACACATGCGGCGATAACAAGTTGCACACACAGCACCCTACTGTATACCTGCTCATCATTGAACAGATGCCCAAAACAACGAGACTACAACCATTAATACATATTTTCACACCATCTCTATGCCAACTGTGAAATAATGATAACAAATCAACAATGTCAAGATAAATACTATGCAATGAACAGTCACTTCAAGACACTTTCCGAAGACAACTTAAATAATCAGATGATAATAGAACAAGGCCCAGTGACAGCAACTCTGATAAGCATATAAGGATGACTGTACCTGCACACTTCGGTCTCCAGTTAAAAAGATTTACAATCCCACTATAGATATTTATCAGTTGTAATTTTAAACATTAGTCTGTCTCGTTTCCCACACTGTGATGGAACACTTAGTTGAGATAACATACATATCAAGGTAATCAGGAATATCCCATCATTAAAGTGAGACATATATGATTAGTGGTAAAGCGCAGGTTACCTAATGTGAACCTAAAGCATGCAAGAAATTCTAGGGTAGCAGCTTCAGCTCCGGTCAGCTCGGTTCAACTCTCTAGCATTCTCTCACACACACACACACGCACGAGCACGCGCGCGCACACTCGCGCGCACACTCGCATGCACACGCACCAACACAAAAAGGCACAGTTTCATACATTTGGTCTGCAGCATCAACTTAAACAAATAAAATAGTCAGACATACAAATATGCTTGCCAGAATGTCTTATTTCAGCACAACACCAACATTCTTATGAACTTTAAACTTTATATCAATATGAAAAGATTAAATCTTAAAACCCCATTCCATAATCAAACATGCAATGCCAGGGTTTGTGAAAACAACTATCATTAAGTGATGCGAACACAGACAGGAATTGCTGCACATTCGTGCATGCAAACTAAGTGCACAAACTGTAAAAAATATATAAACATATATCTTAGCACATTATAGCGCAACCCCCCATTATTTAATTACACAATTACGTAAGAACGGAATTGATTTCACTTTAAGTTTTAGAAATAACTATTTCTTGCTACAACACATGCACACAGACAAAACACACACTGATATAACTGAACGAATTGTCCTGCAGTGGCGTCATCCCGATCAGAGTCAATCTGGTTTGTTAAATTACAACAAAGTATTACTTAGAGAACCTACAATAACGTGTTGGAATCTTGTATTCCCACGACATAAATCCGTCTCGGCATCATCAAATAGATAGCTAGAGTCTAATGATTCATTCCACCAGAACTCTATGATTACATGTTTCCTAGATGGATGGATTTGCTGATGATGAAGATGATGACGCCGCGGCACCGATCATATTATTTTAATCAACGGAATATTATTATGATCGTATTCATTATTAACCTGTTTCTCTATGTCGTTAAATTGTACTCTTACGGAAATGTTAAAACATCCCATATTTAATTACGCACGGAAAGGATGAAAAGCAGATTATTTGGTAAGAACGTTGTGTTGACACTCAAGAGATTCAAATGGAGTTTTATTCACTGTCACTTCAGATGGTTCTCTATAATATAATAAAATAGTTCCAAGACCTATAGCTATACAACATGTCTACAGCGCTCACCTTTTAATAAAAGTTCATGAAAGGTTGACTCGAAAAACGAAACACATTTTTTAATGAAAGCAAACTCTAAATATCTTAAAACGCCCCTGCGTGACTCATCTATGAAGAATGAAACACGCATATTCTGTGAAATATGATGCCACAATTGCACTTAATGTTATTTGGAATGAAACCTACCATCCTCAGATTTGTTATTGACGCCCACAACAACTCTGCAGTGCTAAGAGTGTGGAGGGGGGGCTGGAGAGGGAGATTCTCAGTAAGATAACACAACCCCATTTATGGACTGATCCGATGACGTACATTGCAGAAAGTTCTATAAAAAAACCTTCATACATACAAAGTGTGTCGTGCCACCCCACAGACCCCCCTCCCCCTTCCCCGCCTCCGCTCTTCCCTCCCCCGCACGCCTACACCCACACCATAAACCCACGTCTCGCTAGACTTTTCTGAAGAATATATAATAATCCTGTGTTAATTTTTTTTTTTTATTGAAACATGATTAAATTTAGAAATATAACAGATAACCTAGTAGAAACTAAATATAACCGAAATCGCATATCTAATTGACGCAGTTCTACTCATTCATAAACCTAATTTACAACAAATTATACAAAAGCATTTTAGGCGATCGATTCGTAATAATACTTTTATTACTAGGGATATACATTTTATTGATCCTAATAACATGATTCATTTTGGTCTTACTATTAACACTGATATTTGTTACAGCACACAACGCAATGATTACGGGTTATAGACTTATGCTTTCATACAGTGTAGTCAAAAGCCTAGGAATTTCGTTAAATTATTAAATCAGTTCTTTAATTAAATAGTGAGTAACGCACTGTGTTTTTAATAGCCTAGTTTAGTTCCTATTTGGTAAGATTTTCTTTTTCATTTTGGCTAAACCTGCCATTTAAAACACAACCTATTACTCAGATATTGTACTAATGAGAATAAGCAAAATAATGTATTGAAATGTAACCACCCTGAAGCCTCTTGATTAAAATAGGGCTCCGAGCGCTTGTGGGCGTTGATCTTATGGTTTTCTTGCAGCTGTTTGCCATTCAGTAGCATTGTCCTGAAATCTGAATCTTCGGAACCAAGCAGTATGAAGAAAATAAAGGCAGACAATATCCAGTTTCTTCGCTTTCACGCTAGACACATTTAATCGTCTGTAAAATAAAAAAATGTATAAGCGGACTAATCAATATGTATATGATAGCAATCGTGTATGCCTGGTTTTCTATTGTCTTAAAAACACACTGCTTTCGGTCAAGTGCTTATCAAGGCATCTTATCTCGCTCCATCTTTAGACAGCCATAACATCTGTCAATAGGCAGTTTGACCACGCCTATCTTTCTTGCAGTTTTACTCTCAAATATTCTGAGCTGATTTCTCTATAATGGTTTTGCAACTAATATTTGGTAAAGAATCATTGTTTAATAATTTAGGTTTTTGCCATTTTATTGGAATCGTGGAAGTTGTCGCCGACAGGTCGAATCTGAGCAATACCGACCTGCGCGCGGACAAAGGGGGGTAGGTGATGCTAGTGCTATAGTGGAAGTGCAGTATGAATGAAACCAAGGAGCGGCCGTAGTAAAGACTCAAGTGATTTGATCGCGATGACGGAGGATGGTAGAAGGCTATTTTTGCAGCTTATAGTCGGGAGGGATACAAAGAGATATTTGATATAGATGATGATGATGATAAATATAGACAGACAGACGAATGATGATAGATAGAAAGATAGATGGATAGATAGATAAATAGATAGATAGATAGATAGATAAATAGATAGATAGATGGTGTAGATGATGTTGAAGGCTAATATTTTATTTAGGACGTGCACCATTATTCGGCTTAATGCCGCGTAGTGATTCGTGTATTGCGCATTCAAAAGTTCCATTTAGATTGGGAGACGTGATCCCTTAGCTTAAATTGTGTTGCAGGAACTGTTTATGAAACATATTTCAGTCATTCTACATATGTTTATTCATGAAAGAGTTGTAATACTCTTCCCTTATTGTATATCATTATTAAATCGCTCTGAATGAGAACGTTTGTTTGATTACTACAATAAAACTTGAATATAAACGATTGCTTTGCGTGTCTGACATAAAATGCTCCAACATGCCTTGATGATGAGTAAAATTGTAAAATATGCAATCTGATACATACGTAGATAAACACTTCCATGAAATATTTTATATGAATTGATGAGATGAAATATTAAAACTTACTGATGACATGAGGCATGCTCCATAAATTCATACACTGACTGTAACTCATCAAAATTGTAATGCAACTTTGCAAATGATTAGCGGTTTGCTAGGCTACGGTTAGGATATGTGTCGATAATCCAAAGCAGCTACAATACTATGAATGTGCCAGTTTTAAAATAGAAAACAATATAGGCGACAATTACAAGGATGGCTAATGAAGAGCAATGAATCAGAATGGTGGAAACGCTTACCTTTTTAAGGGCTGACAACCACTATCAGTGGTTAGATCTCCAAAACCAAGACTTGCATTTTCCAAAGTTAATGCCGTATACCAATACTGGAGCTTGAAAAGAACGCACGCCCTATACAGCGGCTATAAGATTTCAACTTTCACATGCTCATAAGTGGCGAGACAAATCTCCAAGTGCAAGCCCTTTATTGATACGCGCTTTTTTCCTGTTTTCCGTAATAGATCACTGGGGTCCCTCAGCATACGCTTAGCAAAAGTTGTGGGGGGGAAATCCTCAGCTTTGGTAAAGCACCAGAAAAACAGAGTTGATGTCCACTTCGTGTTTTAGTCCATGCAACGACTCCGGTGCCTCTGTCCAACGTGCTGAAAGCATAACACAGCGAGGGTAACTAAAGAGGCAAAAAAAAATCTATAGTTTTGTTAAGTGCCACTTGATACTGCTTTACTCTACTGCTTCCCCACGCCTTGTCACGTGAATGTTTCTTCCCAAGCCCGTCCTGTTAATATTTGATCACATGTTGGCCGGACGTTAAGAAAAGCAGCACTTAAACCAAAAAGATGTAGTCACCACAAAGGCTCAAACACCATCTTCAAATTACTGTACACCTAACAATGCTGCTCCTGCTGCGTAACTGTCGAAGATCCACACATGTTGCTTTTTCACTGGCACCGCACAAAAATTCAGTGCATACCATAAAACACTGGCTGGCAGTATAACCTTAAAGCCCTCAGACAATACCGCAAACACGCGCGTTGTACGCAGAGATGATACAAATATCCATCTACAATGTAGCCTACTTACATTTCCTGAGCATTGAAAAGTATTAAAATATTTTTACGAAAGCTTGCCAATAAGCTACATATACACTACTCTCTGCTGAGAGTTTCTTAAGTAGTCCACAGAGTCCACATTTCCAGCTGTGTAGCCTATATTAACACACACCACAAAATCGAAAGCATTACTACCTATCTATTTCTTGGTAATCATTGCTTCTACGACGGTTTTTCAGTGTTACTTACCATTTTCCCCTACGCTGTCCTGGAGATAGAAGTGTCTTAATATCCACTCACTCCAACAGATGCTGGTAGGTAATGTGTCTTGTTTGAAGTCATCATATGAGAACTTCTGCTGTGCTCAGTAGATCGCCCACCACTTCGGTGACTTATGAATCTAATAACCCTTTGCAATATCCGCGTGCTTAAACTCTCTTACACCTTGGTGGTTCTGCAGTTAAGGACAAACAAACAACCGCGATTTTCACATAAGCATGTAGCCCATAGATAGATAAACGCAATATCCTCTCGCTGGCAACGCCATTAGGTATTACGTGACTGAAATGCACAAAGGAAGTCAAGTTTAAGAGGGACCTCTCGATGAATTAAATCAACATTATTTTGATTATGTTTGCACAATAACGTCGAGTCCTCCAACAGAAGTACTGTATACAACATAACAATTAAGTAACCTGGGCTACATCTGTTGCGATCTACCTTATGTTTTATCTTCTGGCCATACCATGCACACCCACCCAACACAACTTACTTCGATTTTAACTAAGAGGTGATAACTGGCTAAACGTCAAACACTCAGTCTTTTGGCGTCCCTCGGTTGTGAGATCAAGTAGACTACTTACGGAACTTGTTGCTGCTTAAAAGCATACTGTCTTTGAGGGCTAAACAGAACCAGACTCATACTTACATTTACAATATAGATTCCTGTCAGGCCTATGTGCTTCGTTTTCAAATACCTTGAGAAATCCGAAGTGAAATCCTCGTCTTCTAGTAGGCTATTTACTAAACGTCTAGTGATGTTATATGTATTGTTATAGGCCTAGACCTCAGTAGTTTAAACAGTATCTTTAACGTTTGAGTCAATAATAAATATTTCCAAGTTACCAAGCGATATCTGTTTTCAGAGAAATTCCATCAGTTGCTCGTCGAACAGTCAGCCATTTAATTGTTATGCAGTGACGAATCGCTGTGCTTGCATGTGTACCACAAATGTACTGGAAAGTAACATGAGTAATAAGGTGATATTTGCCTGTCTCTGAGCCATGATTCGAACTACCAACGAGTTGAAATAAGTAAAACAGAACGGTCTTCTTAACTCACAGCACATTTGAAATACTGTAGGACTGGTTAAAAATGTCCCTCTCATTACGCACAGCACGCACCATAGGATCTTGTATGTAGGCGACGTGGACGCGCACACGCACAAAACTGTCGAACTAATCAGTAAAATAGTGCTTAATGTAACATTGCTCAATCGGATGGCAGTACTCGAGAACACGATGCCACTGACCCGTTCATTTGGTAACCCGCTTCCCTCAATTATGATTCTGTATACCTATATTAGAACAACATTCAGAGTACTGAGAGATAACATTTCCTTCCCTGCAGGTAAACGCAGATCATTATCTGAAAACTCCAACAACCCTTTTGCAACGGGGGGGGGGGGGGGGGGGGGGGGGGGGGGGGGTATGGACGTCAACAGGGTTGTGCAGACTATAAATTCCCGGAAATGAACTTCATCACATCCTAAACCTAATCCATGGAAAATGCATGTTTTCGTTACCTAGCTCATCACATTTTCAATAAAAGTGATGTAGTTTCCCTAATTGTTCACCACTAGAAAAAACGTACGTCACGCAAACAGCATGTCTTCCTACATGGATGCTACATTTTAATTGCCACATCTTTTATGTTTTCCCTCCTGATTTATCCTTAAAGCAAGAATCCTGAAATGAAACATAAACACAGTGTTATCACTACTCTGTTTTTGTAAAATGCTGTGGGATCGGCCAAGATAAATGTATCCACGTTCAAATTCCTTAACATTGCTCATAAAAAGCACTACAGTATATTTTTAGTACTTACTATGGAATTCTATAGTTTTCTTAGTTATTTTTTGGTCATGAATCGTATTATCTATAACACTGTAGTATATTGCAAATTACTATAATCCACACTGCTTTGCATTGATTTGCTAATATTCTATATTCTATTAGAAAAAGCACATTCCCTTAACCTTATCAATATTTGTGCCACCCATGAGTGTGAAATACACATATTGTATACCTTCTATAGTTTCTTACATATTATAGAAGATCACTCAGAATGGAACCATTCAGCACTGAATACTATCTATTTTCAGGGCCAAACTGGACAAACCACACATTATTAGATCACAACGTTTCTTGGTTTGATTGGCAGTTGCCCACCCACATAGACAAAGCATAGCTCTCTAGAAGGTGGTACATTAGAATGTACTTTGCCCGTCACTTTTCTGTCTTCTACCGTCATCCTACTCTCATTCCTCCTTAGTCTGCCTCACAACATGGCAACTTGACTTCTACTTGTTATGTTAACGCTTCCTCTGCTCCCACAGCTTTCACAGACTCTGCCACTGACTCATGCTCGCCCCTTTTCCACTATCCATGCCCTCCCCCGCACCCTGCACCATAATATCATATGGCTCACTCCGAGGTCACCAATCGATCACTTGATTCCTTGACTACATATTAGTTGGCAGGGCATTCTCCCCTATGTCCTACCCTACAATATCAGTCACCTCAATAAAGAATAGAACTATTCCCTTTACAAAATGTGATTAGATTTACCAAGATTAATACAATTAAAATGGACTCATTCCTGCATCAGGACCATATATAATAAATTGTTTCAAGCAAAACTTGGACCTTATGTATTAGCAATGTTGAAGCTAATATAAAAATCAGTATTCACAAAAAAAGCATTGAAACATTGGATGCAGCTCATTGGTGTAAGTTAACAGACTGATTTGAGAAATGTCAAATTCCTGAACACTCAAATGTAGCTACTCTTCTGACAGGAAAGATTGAATCCTGAAATTGGCTCTTGCATTTTCAACACCTGGCTCACTAATTTAGCAAAATAATGATAATTCTGGGTTCAAGCTCTATTTAGAGCTGCCTACTGTGATAAATTTACATTATTTCTGCAGAGTTATAAAATGAATCATATATAATAAATATATTTATATAAGCACTTACATGCTCATTTAATATTAATTTAAATCAAAATCACTACCTGTATTAAAATTCTTCCCAATTTAAAGTATTTTATATATACTGTTTTTTATCTATTGGTTTCACCTTGTGCGTTTCTTCTACCTATAGTTTCTCTTTCTATAAATATCATGCAGAAGTCAATAATGCTTGATATAGGTCAAAATTGTTGTTTTATAGCTAAAGTATATAGTTGACCTATTTCTACCCTATTTTGATAATTGTTTGGTAAATCATCATTGGTAGATTTCACTGGTCATTCAGTAACATTGAATGATTGGTAGAACATCATTACTAGAATAAAAAAACTTCTTGCTAGTTTGTAAGACATTTTAAGTTAATTTCCTAAATCTGTTCCCTTATGCATCTTGCATGAAATACATACTGTACCTTTATTTATGTGTAGCCAAATTCATTTAGAATGTATTTACTTGTAACATTTATATATTTTTTAGATCAGCCAGCATTCTTGTTTATATGTGCTAATTACATTTGGGCATAGCCTGGTCTCTGAAAACATTACTAAATGTGAAGTACCAGCCTAAATTATATATGTCCATCAGCTTTTTCTTTCGCTGCTTGTAATGACAAGTATTAGGGGTGGATAGGTCCTAAGGGGGCTGTGTATCATTACTTTTTCTCTGTCTTCTATAAATATTGATAATGAGCATCTTACGTCATGAGTTACTATACCTGCGGTTAAAAATAGCGTTCATACTTATGTTGTGGTATCTCTAACACTCCTATCCAACACCATCTCTTCAACCTCTCTCATAATGTCTTTGTGTACAACCCTAGCATGACATCTAAATCCCTTTTTATGTCTTTAACCTCTTTTCCCATATCTGTCTACATCACTAGCATGACAGTGGAACTGGCTCACTCCTTTTTTATTTTCCCTTCAAGAATCAAATACACAGAAAGAGTAAAGCTTTTCCTGTCAAAAAATAAGAAAGAGAAAAAGTGAACTTCTAAAAATTGTGGTTTTGTAACATCAACACCTGCACATATCTCACTGCCCTTTAGGAAAAGAACACAGCTAAACATTATGTAACTTCACATCCAGGTAAGCAGTACTCTTAGTTACTGTTCTCTATCATGTTGCACTGCAAAATCTGAATAATATGTTCATCAGATTACATTATATTCTGTTACGTCTTTTTGCTCTAGTCATATTATGTTGGCCCAAACTGTGATATTAAGTGCCTGGCCTTCATAGCTAAAACTCCAGGGGTAACAAAGTGGTATGGTTTAAAAATAAAAATGTAATACAAATCTCAATTGGTTTGCACAGTCAGGCAGTCAGTCAACAAACGTATGCTTTGTTTCTTGAACATTTTACTTGTTTTCACTTGATGCGTGTGTTAGTTTATGGCTCTGTTAGGGATTGTTGCACATTGCCAGCTCTGGGCTTCCCATAAATCATGCTTTCCTGTTTGCCACAGATAAATCATACTCTGTCCAGTTTTCCCAAGCTCATCACTAAATAGCAAAATTTTTAAACCCACAGTGTATTTCAAAACAAAGTAAATATGCATATTGCAATAATTTTTTTGCAAATTTGTAGAACTGCTTGCTCTCTCCTGTTGCTGAATATGAGAATGAATATACCTATCATAAGGATTAGAATTTCCCATACTAAAAACAGTCTACGAAGAGATGCATTGATGGTATTACTCAATCCAAAAGCAGTAGTACATCAGCGTACATTTGAATAAGTACATTTGCATACTCTTCCTTATCCAGGCCAAAGGCATTACAGGCTTCCGAGGAGTGCTGACCTGATGATTTGCATGTATGACTACATTGACAACCCCCACAGTCTATTACATTAATAGGAAAATAGAGTGTAAGAAATGATTGTAGTCAGGTCATAAGAGATGGTCTTCACATGAATAATACTCATGTAAGTTTCAGCTTGGGGCCAGATGTTCAGGTTCAAAGGTAACCACTCCCATTACCAATAAATGACATGAACATACTGGTTATGTCCTTTCTCTTCACACCCAACTTTCAAACCCCAAAAAATCTGTTACGCCATCTTACACCCTCACTCTATTCAGTGGAGTGGGATTAATATGCTATGCTATGGAAAATCAGTTAAGGATTATGATCGGTTGGGTTCCATTCAATAAGGGCAGCTAAGGAAATACATTTATTCAAGCATAATGTCAGAACAAAGCTGTCATTCAACACACAATTACAGTGTTATGGCCCTGTGTAAATCAAAAATGTCTCAGACTCAGATTTTCTACATTATTATATTTCCAACCTATACCCAAGGAAATGATCAGATCCATTCAGCCACTGTGTTTCCATTCCTTGAACTTACAAATAAATCATTTTGAACCTGTCAACATGTTTTCTTTGTTTCAATAGAGCAAGCAATTTGGTATTGATGTTGAATATCACTGAGGCAGAAAATGTGTTGCACAGCTCAAAATCCTTTTTAATTCAGCAGGTGCAAAGATAAATACCACTATAGGATAGGTAATGAAGGATCAACACAGGGCTAATGTGTTTTTAATGTGATACTCCTGTATCAATACTCAACAATTCCTAGCATGTTGATGCACTTCAACCAACAACCCACCCCATCAAGAAAGTCCCAAAAAGTGATTCATTACTCTTAAGGAACAGACAGTAGGCACAAAGGTTTAAAGATGACGTTAATCTCGAAGTGAATAAAGGCTTTCCAGTGAAAGGTAAGGAATTGTTGAGGATAATATGGAGTGGAATTTCTACTGCATTGGTCTACAAGGGATATCCCAGACAAAGTTTCTCTATACATCAAAGGGCCGCTGCAAATGAAAGCACACTTGACGGGGCGAACAAACTGCCTCCATTGTACATTCTACCAGTCAAATGCAGGGACACAAAGCCTTGGATGTAATACATTGAAAAGAAGACTTACCATTCAGATGACATGCTTTGCAATAGAAGTCTGCTGTGTGCTTTGTCTTCCCTGACCAGGACAGGTATATAATATCACAGCATCAAAAACGTTTTAGTCTCTTTTACTACCTGTTAAAGACTCCCATTACACCCCATCCCCCTTAACCCCCTGACAGGCACATAAACACATTATTTTAAATGTATTTTTAAGTTAATTTAATGCAGCCAGATAAGGCTCAGACTATTGTTGACATTTATATATCCTTGTGCCAAAAAACAGATTCAGGTTTTACCTACTATTAGCAAAGAGTGGCCTCATTTGACTGGATTAGATACACTGTAGGCAGGGAATCCTACTTTAACTATTTCTTAAGGATGATGTAGATATTAACTTACACATGTACACTGCTTTCTTTAAGGATGATGTAGATATTAACTTACACATGTACACTGCTTTCTTTATACTTTTTAAAAACTATTAATCTTCTATAAAACGTCTACTTCTACTAGCTAACAAGACACCGCCTTAATAACTAATACTTATTTTCTGGGAGGAATGACATTCATTTTTATACAGTTTTATAGTTAGGAGGAGAACACATTAAGGTAAGCTTGGTGCATGGGTTGACTCAGCTAATATAGTGACAGTATTGTATTGGCTTTCATTCTTTGGCTAATTACATTTAAGTATGAACACAACAGACTGCGTGTTGCCTCATGTCTTCTCACACTGCAAAGGTATGCAGTCACATTATACATTAAAATCGTTTAGCAGACACTCTTATACAGTACGACTTACAATAAATGCATTCCTCGTGGGTTACTTGATTTCATTGGTGATTTTTTCGTTTTTAAATTAAAATGTTTAGCTAAGTAAGACAGTATTAATGAAAACATTCCTTTTACTGTTGCCATGTTACTACACCACATGGAACCAAAAGTCTCTATTATAGTGCAATCCTGGGGAAAACTATGATTTGTCCCCAATATATAAATGTCAACATAACTATGTAACTTCAATAATAGTAATAGGATGTAGTGAAAGCACTTGTGCTGAATATAGACACTTAATAGGGGGTTTAAGTTAAAGAAATTGCGACACCCCGCCCTTTTCCTAACAATGGTTTGATTCACTGCCCCCCAGCCTTCAGCAGTGGCACATTGTGCAGGAACAGTACATGTGTGGGAATCTGTCAGTTTGTCATTGGTGGTTGAATTTCAGTAAGCAGGACAAACAAAGGATATGTTAGACATTTCTTTACTTCTACCACTCAATACAATAAAAAAAACATTTCTAAACATAACCAGCCTTCCTTTTCTTTCCATTGAACATGTTAGCTAGCAGTTAGCTGATGACTGCTAGCAAACTACAGTAACATCAACAAGCATTTGCAGCTGTTTGAATTCAACGAAGTCAACGAGAAAAGGTTGCAGTGCAGTGAATGTAGTGTTCCTTAGCTGGCAAGGTGACAGTGTTCCTGTCTACCTTCTGAAAGGCATTCAAAACACATAGCTAAAGCTGGGTTAATCCAGTCAGTTTGTTTAATTTTGGGGGGGTCCACACACATTAGCTGAATTTGCATAGCTACAGTAGCACACAAACTGAGGATGCAAACTAAACAATATAACAGCACTACCTTTGGTGTCCCCCTAAAAAATTGGTCTTAGAAACATTTTATGTAAATGTCCCCTCCCAATTTTATATCAGATTTTCACCCCTGACTATTGCACACTATTGTAGTCAGCCAATGTAAAATGTAATTAACATTTTGAAAAAGCAGCTTTTGACCATCTGTTTTTTTTATGTTAAGAATTTTGTGTTAAAAAGTTTACTTTCCTCAGCACTTGAATATGACTTCAGACCAAATATATCTACATACAGTACATGCACAGAGGATACACTATCAGTTGTAATGGATATTACTTTGCAGCAGACCCTAACTTTCTCAATACAGTCTGGGACAGCTGATGAGAAAAAGGTTGACAAAGTAGTTGATGGATGCAAACTATGTCCTCCCTGAAAAACATGAGATCTACAGTAGACTCACACTATAAAATTCCTGGCAGAAAATCGAGTTCGGTCTGTCCTGGCAGATAGTTTGTAGAAAACCAACTCTCTTTTTAGGACTTGCCCAAAAGACGAGCCAAGCTTGCACGGCTGGAGAAAGACCAATTCCATCCTAGCTGGAGAGGTACTATTCTTTTACATAGGAACATAGAAAAGAACCTAACTCCTGTAGCCACACTATGTATGCACTTAAGGCAGCCGCCTGTTAGCTGGCTTGCTAGCTTAATGGATTCTGTCGTAAACATAGCCAATGTAGTGATCCTAATTTTATCCATTGAGACTGTGACTCAATAGGTAACACTTTAAAATAATGGTACCATCTGTAAATGGTATATAAAGCCTTTATGTTAATGTTATTAATGGTTATTTAAGTATATGATATTACAATTGAAAAAATATCATAAACAGCAAAAATACAATGCTCAAAAAAGTGTGAAAGCTGGTCAGTTCTTGCCAAATACTGAGCCAATATATACCTCTGGTGTTTAAGTATTTATAAAGCATTTACAACTGCTTTTATGAAGAATGGTGATCATACAAAGTCATTTATTATCACATAGTGGTTTGGCTCCTTTTTAAATTATGATGATAACAGAAACCACCCAAATGGCTTGGAATGTTTGGCCTTGTTACAGACATGCAAGTTGACACACTGGTGAAAATGGCAAAGGTGAATTTCCCACAACTGTGACCTTTTAAATTGCAATTAATGTCTGTGTATAAACAGTCAATGAGTTTGTTAGCTTACACATGGATACACTGAGCAGGCTAGATACTGAGCCATGGGGAGAAGAAAATAGTTGTCAAAAGACCTGCGTAACAAGGTAATGGAAGATATCCATCAGTACTGTTGAATCACTTATAAAGAAGTGGACAATTCAGCAATCTCTTGATACCAAGCCAAGGTCAGGTAGACAAAGATAGATTTCAGCCAAAATTGCCAGAAGAATTGTTAGGGATACAAATAAACCCACAGGTAACCTCAGGAGAAATACAGGCTGCTCCGGAAAAAGACAATGTGGTTGTTCCAAGGAACACAAAATGACAATACTTGAAAAAAATGAGCTGCATGGTTGAGTTGCCAGAAAGAATCCTTTACTGCGCCCATACCACAAAAAAGCCTGGTAAGAATATGCCCGACAACACCTTGACATGCCTCACAGCATCTGGCACTGACAAGACCAAAATAGAGCTTCATGGTCATAACCACAAGCGCTATGTTTGTGAGAGGGATCAACAAGGCCTATAGTGAACAGAAAACCATCCCCACTGTGAAGCATGGTTGTGGCTCACTGGTGTTTTGGGGGTGTGTAAGCTCTAAAGGCACGGGAAATCTTTTGAAAATGTATGGCAAGTTGAATGCAGCATTTTATCCAAAAATTCTGTGAGCCAATTTGCATTCTTCTGCACAAAAGCTGCATATGGGAGGCACTTGGACTTTCAATGATCCTAAGCACAAGGTCAAGTTGACCTTCCAGTGGTTACAGCAGGAAAAGGTGAAGGTTTTGGAGTGGCCATCACAGACTCCTGACCTTAATATTATCGAGTCACTCTGAGGAGATCTCAAACCTGCAGTACATGCTAGACAACAAAAGACGTTGCATGACCTGGAGGAATTTTGCCAAGACGAATGGGCAGCTATACCACCTGCAAGAATTTGGGGCCTCAGTGACAACTATTACAAAAGATTGCACACTGTCATTGATGCTGAAGAGGGAAATACACAATATTAAGTACCAAGGGTATGCAGACATTTGAACAGGGGTCAGTTCATTCTTTTGTTTGTTGCCATGATTTGTTTTATGATTGTGCCAGTCTTATGACATAAAGCTGAATGTGAATCCCATAAGAAATAAAATACATGTGTTTGTCTTGCTCACTCATGTTTTCTTTACAAATGGTACATATGTTACCAGTTCTCCAAGGGTTTCCAAACCTTTGAGCACAATTGTATCTTTGGTCTTCAGTCTTGTTAATACAGTTTATTTGTATATTGTCAACTTGACTGCTATATGCTAAAAAATACCTTATTTTAAAGTGACAGACAAATAACCATTTACAAATTAGTTATTACCAGAGTTAGCTAAAAGGATACCTTATTTAAAAGTGAAAACACCAATACCAATTTATAAATGAGTTAGAAACATGTACAGTTGTGATCACACCAATAACCATTTTCAATTTATGACCATTTACAAATTATTCATAAACGTTATCTGCTGAATGAGTAACATTTTAAAGAGACATACAAACAACCATTTCTAAATAAGATACAAACCTATCTTCTAAAATTTACTTTGCTTTAAAAAATATGTTGTCTACACTGAGCAGGGTGAATGCACAAAAACCGCTGGTCCTGATGGCATCCCCGGGCATGTGCTCCGAGCATGTGCTAGGGAGCTGGCCAAGGTCTTCCCTGACATTTTCAACCTGTCACTGGCCCAAGCAGTTGTCCCCACATGCTGCAAGACTGCAACCGTTGTGCCAGTGCTGAAGCAGTCATCTGCGTCTAGCCTGAATGACTTTCAATGTGTTAAACTCACCCCCATGATCAAGAAGTGCTTCGAAAAATAAATTCTGGCCCACCTTTAGTCCTGCCTCCCCATACATTGGATCCCTACCAGTTTGCCTACCTTTCAAACAGGTCTACAGATGATGTCATCATCAGAGCTTTACACTTTGCTGTTACCCACCTGGACCAACATCTATGTGAGAGTGCTGTTCATAGCCTTTAGCTCAGCATTCAACACGGTCAACGACCTCTAGGCTGGTCAACAAACTCCATGACCTAGGGTTTAGTCCCTGTCTCTGAAACTGGGCTTTGGACTTCCTGACAAACAGATCCCAGTCCGTCAGGTTAGACAACTTCACCTCTTCCACACTGATACTAAACACAATTGTTCCACAAGGCTGCGTGCTGAGCCCCCACCTTTATTCCTTCAACCACAAATGCATTCCTGTACACAGCTCCAACACCGTTAAGTTTGCTGATGACACTACGGTGGTACGCCTGATCAGTGACAATGACAAGTCAGCCTACAGGAAGGTGGTAAAGTGCCTTGTGGCATGAGGCACTGATAATAGCCTGGCCCTCAGTGCAAAGAAAATCCATGAGCTCATTGTGGATTACAGGAAATCTAAAGGCTAAAGACACACCCCAGTTCTCATCGATGGCACTGAGGTGGAACGTGTTCAGCTTCAAATTCCTGGGTGACCACAACACCTCAGCCCTGGTCAAAAAGGCAGAGCAGCACCTGTACTTTGTCACGGGCACAGGTAAGGATCCAAGGGAAAGGAAGGGGGAGTGGCAGGTGGTGTTGCCGGGGACTGGTTGTGAGGTGTCTCACGAACCGAGGGCAGAAGTACAGGCAGGCGGCAGGCAGAGTAGTCGGGGACGGGCAGATGGTCGGTAATCGAGCTGGCGGCAGTAGTACTGACAGGGAGCAGGCAGAGTTGTCGGGGACAGGCAGATGGTCGGAGATCGAACGGCAAACAAAGGGACAGGCAGGGATCTGGCAGAGTTGTCGGGAACAGGCGAGGGGTCGATACACAGAACGGCGATACGAGAGTAGGAGAATTGCAAGATATGGCATGCAAACATAGACCAATAATCCGGCAGGGCAGAACTGTCAGGGAGGCGTATTTGTATGTGAGTGATGAGGTGAATGAGAACAGGTGTGTGAGTGGTGATTGGTGACAGGTGTGTGAGTTGGTGCACTGAAGCTCAGGAGCGCGGGCACCCTTTGCTGTGCGCCCGCGGAGGCGGGGACGTGACAGTACCCCCCCCCCGACGGACGCCTCCAGACGAACCACCCGGGGCTCCAGGTCGACGCCGGTGAAAGTCCCGGATGAGGGAGGGATCCAGGATCTGACGACGAGGGATCCAACTGCGCTCCTCAGGACCATAACCCTTCCAGTCCACCAGGTATTGCAGTCCACGGCCCCGGCGCCTGGCGTCCAGGATGCGGTTGACGGTACAGATGGGACCGCCGTCGATGATCCGAGGAGCGGGCGGCCGAGGAGGAGGAGGAAGGAGCGAGCTGTGACAGACAGGCTTGATGCACGAGACATGAAAGGAGGGATGTACCTTGAGGGATGGTGGCAGTTTCAAACGGACCACAGCAGGATTGATGACCCGGGCAATGGTGTACGGACCGATGAATCTAGGGGACAGTTTACGGGACTCGGTGCGTAAGGGCAGGTGCTTCGTGGATAACCATACGCGGTCACCCACGGAGTAAGCAGGGGCAGGAGTGCGGCGCCGATTCGCCCGGGCCTGGTAACCTGCAGTGGCCTGAAGCAGGGTTTTCCTGGCGCGGTGCCAGGTACGATGGCAGCGACGTATGTGAGCCTGGACAGAAGGAACTGCCAATTCCCTTTCCTGTGACGGAAACAGCGGAGGTTGATACCCAAACAAGCCTTGGAACGGGGAGCTGTTAGTTGCGGAAGTGGGGAGTGTGTTGTGGGCGTACTCCACCCACTGTAACTGGGAAGACCAGGTCGTGGGGTTGGCGGAGACCAGGCAACGGAGAGTGGTCTCCAGAACCTGGTTAGCCCTCTCCGCCTGACCGTTGGTTTGGGGGTGGAATCCGGAGGAGAGGCTGACGGTAGCGCCGATAGCACTACAGAAAGATCTCCAAACTGCCGATGTGAATTGTGGTCCCGGGTCGGAGACCAGGTCAGTGGGTAGACCAAATATGCAAAAAACCTGTTTGACCAGTATACTGGCTAACTCCTTCGCAGAGGGGAGCTTGGGTAGCGAGACGAAGCGTGTAAATTTACTAAAGCGATCTACAATGGTGAGAACAACGGTGTTGCCTTCCGAGCAGGGCAACCCAGTAACAAAATCCAACGACAGGTGGGACCAGGGACGTCGGGGCACAGGTAGAGGTCGTAGGAGCCCAGTACTGGGTTGGTTAGGTAGTTTACTCTGTGCGCAGGTGGAACAGGCGGAAACGTAAGTACGTGTGTCCGCTTGCATGGACGGCCACCAGAAGCGCCTGCGGAGGAAGGCTAGGGTGCGGGCCTGGCCGGGGTGACAAGTAAGCCTGGACGCGTGTGCCCAATCCAGCACGGTCGACCGCGCAGGCTCGGGAACGAAAAGACAACCGGGGGGGTCGTTCCCTGGTCCGGGGTCCTGGAGGAGAGCAGACTTCACAGTTTCCTCCACTCTCCACAACGCAGCGCCGATTATGCAGCGCTTGGGAAGGAGGGTGTCGGGTTGCGCATGCGTCTCCTCATCCTTGGAGAAAATGTGCGATAGGGCATCGGGCTTCCCATTCCGAGATCCCAGTCTGTAGGTCAAGGTAAAATCAAACCGAGCGAAAAACAGAGCCCATCTGGCCTGGCGGGAATTGAGGCGTTTTGCTGCGCGAATGTACTCGAGGTTCCGATGGTCAGTCCATACGATGAAAGGCAGCCCCGCTCCCTCGAGCCAGTGCCTCCATTCCTCCAGCGCCATCTTAACAGCCAATAACTCGCGATCCCCGACGTCGTAATTGGCCTCGGCAGGAGACAGACGTCGGGACATAAAGGCGCAGGGATGGAGTTTACCGTTCCCGGCGCGCTGAGAGAGCACCGCCCCCACTCCAATGTCAGAGGCATCCACTTCCACCACGAATTGACGTGACTGATCTGGCTGGGTAAGGACCGGTGCCGAGGTAAACCTGGTCTTTAAGTCCTGGAAAGCCTCCTCCGCCCTAGGGGTCCAGGAAAACGGTATGGCGCACGAGGTAAGTGAAGTCAAGGGAGAAGCCACACGGCTGTAGTCACGGATGAATCGGCGGTAGAAATTAGCAAAACCCAGAAACCTCTGGAGTTCCTTTCTGGTGGCCGGGGTGGGCCATTCCACGACCGCCTGCACCTTAGAGGGATCCATCCGGACCTGTCCCTCAGAGACGACGTAGCCTAAGAAGGAGACGGTTGTTGCGTGGAATTCGCATTTCTCCGCTTTAACGAAGAGACGGTTTTCCAGGAGGCGGAGGAGGACTTGCCTGACGTGCTGGACATGTTCGTCCAGGTCCCCGGAGTAGATCAGGATGTCGTCCAGGTACACATAGGCAAAACGGCCTATTATATCGCCCAGCACGTCGTTGATAAAACGCTGAAATACCGCTGGCGCATTAGTAAGCCCGAACGGCATAACCAAATACTCAAAATGCCCCAGCGGAGTATTAAATCCGGTGAGCCACTCGTCCCCCTCCCTGATCCGCACCAAGTGGTAAGCATTGCGCAGGTCAAGCTTGGTGAATATCGTGGCACCTTGCAGAGAATCGAACGCGGAATTCATAAGAGGAAGGGGGTATTTATTCTTCACTGTGATGTCGTTGAGTCCCCGATAATCAATGCACGTACGGAGAGAGCCATCCTTCTTCTCCACAAAAAAGAAGCCTGCTGCCAGAGGGGAGGACGACGGCCGAATACAACCAGACTCCAGGGACTCCCTAATGTACTTCTCCATCGCCGCCCTTTCGGGTCTCGAGAGGCTGTAGAGACGGCTCTTGGGGAAAGTAGCACCAGGGTGTAGCTCAATAGCGCAGTCGTAAGGTCTGTGCGGAGGAAGAGAAAGCGCACAACGTTTATCGAACACCTCACTGATATCATGATACACCGAGGGTACGCCGGTCAAGTCGACGGGCTGTGAGCTGGGGCTTGTGTCAGGCATGCTCGATGGGCGAGCGGTGCGTAAACAGGTAGCATGACAGGAAGGACTCCAGCTGGTGACTCTGCCTGCCGACCAGTCGATGTGGGGATTGTGATTGACCAACCAGGAGAGACCCAGCACCAAGGGAATGTGTGGGGTGCTGGTGATCAGTAGACGGATAACCTCAGAGTGATTCCCCGTCATGAGCAATTGAACGGGTTCGGTCCGTGACGTAACCCTCGCCAAACGTCTCCCATCCAACGCCACCGCTTCAATGGTCTCTGGGAGTGGGTCCACGGAGAGCCCCAGCTGGGTGGCCAGAGCGGAATCAATAAAGCTGTCATCGGCTCCCGAGTCGATAAGCACCTGGATCTTCAACTGCTGCCCGTTGTGACAACGTGTGGCGAAGAAAGGATTCCGAGGAAAAGAGATGTCGGAGGTAGGGCTCGTCAGTCGTCTCCCAGCAACTAACAAGCCTGGCGGTTTCCCGAATTGAGAGGACAGGAGGCGACGTAGTGCCCTGGGCGACCACAGTACAGGCAGCTATTGCTCTCTCGACGGCGCTGCCGTTCTGCCCCGTCTAGGAGGACCCGACCCAATTGCATGGGCTCGGGATCAGGGATCCCTGCACCACCCTCCACCCCCCTGGGTGTGGGTGGACTGGACCTCAGGGGCGCACTCCCATGAACAGGAGGTTCCGTGGCCGGTGGGGACACGAGCGAGCCACGCTGTTTTTCTCTCCGTCGCTCCCGCGCCCGGTTGTCTATCCGGATAGAAAGGGCGATCAGCCTATCAAGGTTCTCTGGCTCTGGGTAGGAGATCAGTTCATCTTTGAGGTGGTCGTTAAGCCCGTTGACGAAGGCTGCCTGCAAAGACTCGCCGTTCTATCCACTCTCGGCCGCCAGAGTGCGGAATTCGATAGTGTATTCAGCCACGCTGCGTCACCCTAGGCGCAGCGCAAACATACGGTGTGTCTCTTCCCCGGACTGGATGGTCGAATAGCTTCCTCATCTCATCCGTGAAATATGCGTAGGATTGTAGGGCCGGGTCCTGACGCTCCCACAAGGCCGAAGCCCACTCCAGGGCAGAACCGCGAAGCAGCCCAATCAGTTAAGCAATCTTCGCCGAGTCCGAAGCATAGGTCCTAGGCTGCTGTGCGAACACCAGGCCGCACTGAAGAAGAAAAGAGCGACACAACCCCAGGTCGCCATCGTATCTCTCCGGAGTGGGCACCCAGGGTTCCCGATCTGAGGTGAGGACAGGTCGGGGCTCCGGTGGTGCCGGCGCAGGTGGTGAGGCTAACGCTGCCGAGGAGGGTGGGGCGAAACTGCTGAGTTGGGCCTGCATCGCCGAGACGCTAATCGAAAGGGATTGCAGGGTGCCCACGATCTCCTGCAGCGCTGTCTTGTGCTGACCCAGAATGGCACCCTGAGCAGAAACGCCCCGGCGTACGTTATCCATGTCCGCTGGATCCATGGTGGCCGGATTATTTCTGTCACGGGCACAGGTAAGGATCCAAGCGCGGATTGGGAAAGGAAGGGGGAGTGGCAGGTGGTGTTGCCGGGGACTGGTTGTGAGGTGTCTCACAAACCGAGGGCAGAAGTATAGGCAGGCGGCAGGCAGAGTAGTCGGGGACGGGCAGATGGTCGGTAATCGAGCTGGCGGCAGTAGTACTGACAGGGAGCAGGCAGAGTTGTCGGGGACAGGCAGATGGTCGGAGATCGAACGGCAAACAAAGGCACAGGCAGGGATCTGGCAGAGTTGTCGGGCACAGGCGAGGGGTGGATACACAGAACGGCGATACGAGAGTAGGAGAATTGCAAGATATGGCATGCGAACATAGACCAATAATCCGGCAGGGCAGAACTGTCAGGGAGGCGTATTTGTATGTGAGTGATGAGGTGAATGAGAACAGGTGTGTGAGTGGTGATTGGTGACAGGTGTGTGAGTTGGTGCACTGAAGCTCAGGAGCGCGGGCGCCTGCTGCTGTGCGCCTGCGGAGGCGGGGACGTGACACACTTCTTAAGGAGGCTGAAGAAGGACCACCTGTCATCCAAGATCCTTGTGAACTTTCACTGCTGCACAATCGAGAGCATTCTGACTAACTGCGTCACAGTGTGGTTTGGTGGTCTCCCCATAGCTGACCGGAAGGCCCTGCCACGGGTGGTAAAAAACGTTCCAGCACATCATGGGTACCCAGCTCTCAGCAATCATTGACCTCCAGCACAAGCGGTGTCTCTGCAGGTCACCCGGCATCACCAGGGGCCTTTCAAGTCCATGCTACTGTTAGATTCTGTCCACTTTGGATCCATTAACAAAATGAATGCATCCAGTGGTCAGGTGAGAATCTTTAGTTTACGTGAGTCCAAGATGTTGATCCACATATTTCTAACATGTGCTCCAATAATTACAAAGTTAACACAGTCTTTTATGCCAAGATACAAAGGAGCCAGTCAGTGGTCATTTCTAATCATTACACAAGTCTATTATTCTCCAGCACATCCACTTCAGTATCTGTCTGTCTTCCAATCACAAGTGTATTCTATATCCTAACTTTGTATGGCCTGGTAGTGTCCCCTCTTGAGTTCCTGGCCCAACATACTTATCAGGTTATGTGGGGCCCCTTAATAGTGGACACTAACTGTTTGTGATATGGTACCTCATATAGCTCAAAATAACAAAGTACCACTCCACTAGAGAACAGAACTAAAAGACATGAGTATCATCAGGTAAAGACAGGCTTTCTCACAATGGTATGTTCCAATCTACGGTCCATTCATGACAGTCACATGGAAAACTCCTATCAGGCTGTATGGACTGGGTATGTGGGTAGGGTATGTGGGTAGGGTGTGTGGGGTTCATCAATAACGGGCCCAGCACCACATCCTATATATTGTCCTTGGTTCAGAATAAATCAGCACTGTATGTGTTGTGTTAACTTTTCATGCCCATATTCTATCACCACAAAGTGTTTGCCCTCCGTCCATTATTGCACCAGCAGGCTCATGAACAGTTTCTTTCCATCGACTGTAACCCTTCTGAACTCTGTGACACATCACTAATCAAAGCTACCCATTTGAACTACTGGACTGTCACTGCCTTAAAAAGACTGATAAGGACATTTTCAGTTGCCTACAAGTATGTGTCATTTCTGTTATACCTGCATTTCATTTGCACATGTCAACTTGCCCCTTAAAATTGCCTTCATTGCACATTTAGAACTGTCACTATGTACTTGCATTTCAGTTGTTACATACACATGTCTAACTTGGGAACCACATTGCTGCTAGCCCTGCATTTCAGCTGCACATGCTACCCTACTCCTTAAATTTGCCTCGATTGCAAATTCAGAATGCCATTGAGAATTGCCACTTGTATCCGCACAACTATTAATCCCACTTGTAACATACATTACAATCAATACTTGTACATTTTCTGCCCCCATCTATTTGCTACCATTGTCCATTTAGAATTGCCATATGTAATGCATTTGCATTAATTGCACATCAATTCCACATTCCTGATACATTCCACAAGTATATACATGTACTTAATAGTTGTAAAGTTTCTGCCTGCTATTTGCACTAGTAGTTAGACATAAATTCCATTTCGTTGTACTGTACTTGTACTTGTTTAATGACAATAAAGATGAGTCAAACTTAATCTAAGGGATATTATGGTTAATCAAAATAAATATTTTATTTAATATATTATTGTTACTTCAATGTTAAACATCATTATCGATACATTGACAGTATATTTAATAACTATCAACATCAAAATCAATTTAACATATTCTAAGGAAATACATAAAACAATAACTCATTAAAAAATGTAAATGTGAATTGCCATCATAGCCATATGATAGATGCACTAGCTAGGATTTTTTTCTGCATAAATGAAACATGTTGTGTAAGCTAATGATGCCCTTTAACAGTTGTTTATGAACACAGGCAGTTCAGTGCCAGTAGAATGTCAATTTAGAATTATAGAATTTTTTGAATGTCAATACAGCCAATTCTGTTCCAGCAAACCCGTTCCAGCCAATCGCCTTCTGAAGACCTTCCAGCCAATTTGCCCCATGCCAAAACATCCTCCTTGGCATGTTTCATGAACACACATTTTACCTGAATGATATATAGCATACATATACCATAGAGACCAGGACAAAAAACTGACAATTCCTCCCTTGTCTACTACAGCACACACTACAAAAACTGCAAAGAAGCAAAAGAAGACTTGCTTTCTATAGCAAGCAACCAGGAAGGCTAAGAAGAATGGCTAAGAAAGTCAGTCTCCAACAAGCTCTACTCTGGTCGTTAAGCAGGGAACATGGTCGTTTACAGTGTGCCAATGAATGCTTTCTAGTGGAGCGAGTATTGGGATATGAAGCAGTGGCTAGTAGTGTCCCACTATGCAAGGAGTTGTTTTTTACATCAAGGGAGTGGAACCAACTCAAGGAACTCGTAGATTTTAGATATTCTCCAGCCCTTCATTGAAGCTACAGACCTGACTCAAGGAGAGAGGCTTGTAACCATCACTGGAGTGGTGGTTACAAGCCTCTCATATCAGATCTGGTCCTGGTAGAGGCTTCAGAGGCTAGGCAACAGATACCTGCAAACACCACAAAGGTGACCAAGATGAGATACCAAAAGTAGGGTGGTTTTCAGCATACTGGAAGAGGCAGAAGATGCCCAGCTTAGTAACTACCTTGAATTTGCTTAAGGACAGAACTTCCTTGAATCACATGACACATGAATGTCAGAAGCGTAATTATTGTGCACGAAATGTTGAAGTGGTCAATTCACATGAGCCGTGCCACTACTCCAAATGCTGTTCTTTGTTAATTTAGCTATAATTACACCTTGCTAGGGAATCATTAGCATTTGTGGAGTATTCATCATGGTTAAGCAGTGGTTGACTTCAGACTTCTAATTTTAGGCAAACAGTGCCTTTTTTAGGGCAAGCCCTATTTACACATACATTTTCATTAACATAGGCCAATGTGCGATTTGTCCGTTCCTGCAAATATTTTATCCGAATGTCAATCACTGTGTATCATTGGTAGGGCACACTGAGTATTTTCTGTTAAATATCAGCTTGTTTGAGCAAGAGATGCGCATGTAGATGAGAGAAAATAGACTTGGTTTAGAATTTTACGTGCTATGACGTAATTGAGATCTTGATGCTCGTGGCCTGTCTGTACTCTCATTCATTCCCATGCATTCTATCTGCAGCTCATACGCGTGTAGGCAAGTCGTGGGATTTGGGTTTAACAAGCTGAACCCTTCGCCATTCAAAGTCAACAGAATTAGGAAACCAACCCGGTTGTCATATTATTCTGGTCACTGTACAGGAGTTTGGCGCTAGACAGAATTTTCATTGGACTATCCTGATGAAGAAGACAATTTTGTCCTTTAGATGTCCCTGAGTAAGCAGGCAAGCTCATCAAAATTTCTTCCACATTCTACTTATGTAGGTAATGTATATACAAACAGTACAATTATGTTATCTTTCGTCAACTAGTTAGTTAGCATTAACTAACGCTAGCTAACATTACTACTCAGGGTGGTGGGACGAGCGTCACTGCTATTTCTCGCTTTGTAGTCTGTCATAGTCCACACACATCACATGCGTCTGGGGTCAGAGCTGTGGTATTTAGACTCCAACTTATCCCTGAAGTGTCTTTATCCATCTCTGGTAAGATCCCATAGGTATCTGGATCTACTTAAAACCTCCAGGTTCCGAAAAATATAGGAAAAAGACCATGCCCCGGGCTTAGCACGGACAATACCAGTTACCCAGGGATTTTGGTCGCGGAAAGTCCTGACATTGAACCTCCGGATGACATCATCGATGCACTTGGGGATTTATGCCGAGACAGAGTCTGTGTATTTATCAGTGTCTCCATCAGCTGCAACCCAAAACATCGGTCAGTCTATGGTCTCGAAGCAGAACGGGATTGTGGTAATGGATTTTCTCACTCCAGCGCCGAACTGCCTGAAAAATGTTTTTCCTGTTTTAGTCGTTGTCTGTAGATTGGAAGGAGAAGAATCGAGGTGTGATACACCTTACCAAATCCAGGGCAGCGCAGGGGTATCTAGCGGTTCCGTATTAGTGAATAACAATGGTCAAGAGTATGATCTCCATGGGCAGGATAGTTAATGTGCTGGTGGTATTTCAGCAGAACCTTCATATTTGCCAGCATCATTGAAGTCGCCAGCAACAATAAAAGCTGCCTCAGGGTGAGAGTCCTCTAGTCCATTAATTACTCTGTATAATCTTCTTGCTTCTATGTATGAATTGTGCTATATAAATAAACTTGCTTGCTTGCTTGCTTGCTTGATATTCCAATCCCATGACACCAAGGGTACAAACTAGTATATAAAACAATATCAGTTTAAATTGTTGTACAGAATTCTGGCCACCAAAAAAATGCTTCGATTATGGGGAGTTGAGCAGTCGCCTGTGTGCTGGCTATGTCAGGACGAAACAGAAACATTAGATACTCTATTTTCATACTGTCCTATGGTGGCAACATTCGGGATTCAAGTTCAAGATTGGTTATTGTTTCACAGTCACCTTGGAAGTTAGTTTACGGGCATCCCTAAGAACAATCGCTCAATCAATTGAATACATGATTCTTCTCCTTGGTAAAACATACATTTTCAAGACTACATCGGTCGATGCCCTGAGCCTCGACAGATTCAAATATGGTGTAAAAATCATAGTAAGACTGCAATATATTGCTGCTGGTAATGAAAATGTTTTTGTCTACTTGGAAAGATGGATGCCTCTTTGGAATCTACAGGGATGGAACTAATTCATTACTACAATAAAATGAGTGTGGGTATAAATATGTGTTTATGTATGTATGTATTTATGCATATATGTGAGTTTTTGTGAATAGAAATGATGGACTAATCCCAATGATATTCTTCTGGTAATGTCTGGAAGAGCAATCTTTTCACTACAAGTGTGTCTGAACAGGCAACATGTTTTTTGTAGTCCAGTGGAGGTTTTGCCTTGTGCTCTGGGGACTTTGTGTGAGTGGTGCACCTTTTTTCATTTCAACACATGATAAAACTCCTGTGTGCTATGGGCTACTCGAGACATACTCTTGTGATATATATTACATCCTCCAATCCTCGCCGATATTTGACCTGAAATGTAGCCAGTGATGAGGGCTGGTTAGCCAATGACGGGTAAGATCCCAACTGGGATATCAGGACAACCTAAGAGGGGCACAGTCGTGCATCTGGCCACAATCCACACACCCGAGTTACATGAGTACGTACCCCAGAAACTGGATCTGTCCTGAACATATAGCACAATGACTAGACCAAGAATATTTAGTGAATTCCATGTCCAGGGAGGTTGTCGAGTGTCAGTCAGACAAATGCACAGGTTTTCCAACTGCACACATTGTTAGTCTCAGTGGAAACAGGTGCACCACCCACATGCCGCATGTTTTTGTGGTTTTGCTGGAGCGTGGGCTCTCACATCTCCTAGAAATAAAGCAAGGGATGACGCACCACTTGCATAGTATTGGGTTTGTCTGTCTGCATTCTGTGTCTTTTTGTGTGAATGAGTGTGAAATTATGCATTAGAAAAAGAAAAAAAAGGGGAAAAGAGGCGGTGCAGAAATAATGCCATCAATGACCGTATTCTCCATTGACTAGGTTGGCATTAATGACTGCACAAAAAAATTATAATACTCTGTATAGGTCCTCTATAGTGTGCACTTTATCCACCTGCAGGGGTATGTAGACCTAATGTGATAATTGTGAAGCTAAGATCCCGCAGACAGTAGAAGGGCTGTACCTTTACAATTAGTAGCTCTAGGTCTGGGGAGCACTGTGTTAAATATATTGCAACATACGAACCCCAGCAAGACTAAACCATAATGCAGACCCCTCCGCCACCACGTGAACCTGCTTCTGAAGTTATGTTCTGGCGGCAGATAGAAAATCCAGGTGGGGTAATGGCTCAGAAAACGCCAAAACACGACTCCCGCTGGAAGTTAATCTGAGCGTGTAGTTTGTCCATTTTATTGTCAAGGGATGGGACATTTGCAAGTAAAATGCTTGGTAACGGCAGATTGCAGATACTGGCAAGTTTGCCTCTCTTCTCTCTTCTCCGTTGGCGTGTTAGTAAGCGGCAGGACAAAGGAGTCACAGCAACTGCTTCCAAAAGAACTTGACAATTATACAGCATTTACAAAAATAAAAACAGTACAATAAGTAGTAAGCAAAAATCTACGTAGTGAATGCTGAAGCATTTTCCAATTAACCACAAGGGGGCAATGTTGAACCAGACAACTTGGCAATTCACGACACACACAAGAAGAAAATGGTGGATGTTTATTTCCTCACAAGGAACATTATTTGCCATTGGAACTCATTAGCTCCACTTGGATGGATTGTTGGCCCTTTTAAATATGGAATAAATGCTTCAAAAGCTACCACTATTGAACTACATGTCCAATCTTTGTGACAAGATATTTGTTATCTATGTACCAAGGACATTAATCAATGTATACCCCAGAAAATTTAAAAGAAAACAAGGCCACCATTGACCAATCAATATTCAGGGGGGTGGTTTTACACATAAGAAAATTAATCAGTTGATCATATGATAAAATAATTTGATGTACATTTCCACAACACTGACAATGTAACGTATGCAAGTAAATTCAGTTTGACTACAAGGTGGTGCCATAACAGCTAGATGGTGTTAACTCCATCTGTAAGAGAAATTATTGAGATTTGGCATACAATCTAATGTATCTACTATATATCCCAATTTGGCCACGTGGGCACAAATGGAGAAGAAATATAATTAATGCTTGATTTGGAGGACTTATGGAAAAAATGGTGTGATAAGACCAATAGTAGCTGAATGCTGAAACTCATTCAATGCTGCTTGCAGCATTTATTATTATTATTATTATTATATTCCTGCCATTTTAAGGGCCTTTTGGAAAATTCCTGTCAGATAAAAAAGGTACAAAAGGGCTCAGATTTGCATGGCATTAAAAGCCCAAAGGCCACAACATCAGATGCGATCCCATGTAAATTGGCCTCAAGGTGGTGCTGCCACAAGCCTCCAAAGTGGCATTTTCCCAACAGGAACTCAATGTCCGCCATAGTGCATTTTCCGTCATTTTGGATTTTGTGAAAATCGCTTAAAATGCTCTATACCCTAGGCAAGTGGGGCAAAAAACGTAGCCGCTATTGACCAATGAACATGTGCATGGGTCTGGTTTTGAACATATAGGCACACTACTACTAGAAGGATAATGGTTTATAACTCAACTTGTTGAATCTGTTGACAAAGATGATACGACAAAAATCTACACAAGGGTGATGTTGAACCAGACAAATGTCCAACACATGCCACTTTTTTGGACACAGAGACTTAAAAATAGTAGAGAAGTCCATGTTGTCAGAGGAATTTTTTTGCAATTGGGGCCCATTAGCTCCAAATTTTGAATATGTGAAAAACGTTTCAAGAGCTATTCCGATAGCACCGAAGGTCCAATCTTCACATTACTTGATATTTGGCATTTGTGGACCAAGGTCATTCATCAACGCATACTCCTGAACATAATGGCTAAAAACGTGGCCCCTATTGAAGCATGTGGGTCAACAAATATGCATATAAATCAGACACGGTTAATCATATGATAAAATCATTTGATTTACATGTCCACAATAATATTATGATGCAATGTTCGCAAAGTAAATTAAATTTGACACACGGTGGTGCCATCGTGGCTAAATGGCATTATATCTTTATCTGCATTACTCAGTGTGATTTATACCTGGCACACAATTGGGGCTATAAATCTAACTAATTCATGGACTATGGCTGAATGGTTCCACATGTGAGCAAAATTGGACAAGAAAAATCTTTCATATTTCATCAGGAGAATCTAAGAATATTTGGTGCGTATGGATCTCTCAGCGCACAATTGGTTCAATAAGGCCAATAATAGCTTAATGCTGACCGGCTCAATGCTGCTTACAGCTTTAATTGTTATTATTCTTTAATTGTTATTATTAATTGTTATACAAGCTCACATGGCCACAACTTCTGATGGAGTGCCTTGCAAATGGGCCTCATAGTGGCACTGTGACATGCCTCCAAATTTGCCTACTTGGAAGCTCACCACGCCCACACAATGTGACCTAGAGTTTTGAAAATTGGTGCATGGTCAATCGTACATAAACCACGTATACTGATATAGAAAATATGCATTGGTACACATGCTCAAAACAATCTCAAGAATCAAAATATATCAGAAAGTGGTTCCGCACTGTAGGATCTGAGCACTAACAACTACAATATGAATGTATGGTTCATTAGAAGTGAATGTGCCTAGATATTGAGAATAACAGAAAGTTAAGATTCTCCCTGTTGGTTGCGCTCTGGTAACCACAGGAATGTTTACATTGACCATTTGGTGTGGGGGTTAGTGTCTTGGCTTTGCTAGGTAAACACACCCCTCAAGGTATTTAACAGCTTGTACCCC